>MU749794.1:3846-26123 GCA_026770625.1 Nicotiana glauca | reverse complement strand
ACATAAAAAAAAAATATATATATATATATATATATATATATATATATATCGATGGACAAATGGTTCCTAAAATACATAGAAAACTTCAAGGTCGTAATAACTACATCAATCCAAAATGCAAAAGCATAGCTGTACCTAGGTGTTCATGGTTCAGTTTGGATCGGTTTTTCCTTAAAAAGAAATCAAACCAAGTAAGTCGGTTTTTAAAATATTAGAACCAAACCAAACTAATTAAGTCGATTTTTTCTCGATTCGGTTTATGTTGGTTTTTCGGTTTTTTTGGTTATTTGTTGGTTTTTTCTTAAATATAAGACATACACTATCAAACACACATTTCGGCAACTACATGTTCAACGTAACACTATCAAATCAATTGCCCTTTGAGAAATCTATTTTTTACCAAGATACATCGATGATAATTGAATCAAATAGTGATGAATAATTTAAGGACTCCATTAAAAATATATTATTTTTAACATAAAATAGATTATTACACTTAACAAAAGAAAATCACCAACTAAACTAGAATGCAAAGGTAAAGAATTGAACTAAAAGTGTAAGCGATTAATATTTACTATAAAAATTTTAAAACTTTGTATAAAAATATACATATATATAGGTGTAATAATAAATTTAAAATAGCTACTCCTATAATTGGTTTGGTTCAGTTTTTTTTATTAAAACCAAACCCAAACCAAATTTGATCGATTTTTAAATGTCAAAACCAAAACCAAACAAAACCAAAAAGTATCGATTTTTTTGGTCGATTTAGTTTGATTTTTTGTTTGGTTTGAATTTTCGGATTTTTATGAACACCCGTTGTTGTTCCAATAGAGTTACACCCCTCGAGACAAATTTGATCAAAAGAGGTGTCAAATCAGCCAATCAACATTCGACGGAGGAAGAAAAAACAGTACTAATACGTTTAATTAGAACCTTATTAGAATAGGAGAGTGGGGGATAGATCTCCACAACCATATGAAATCAATGTCATTCAAAAACAAGTAAAATATGATCAAAATCTTAACCACTTCCCCTTTATTGCTTTCTTGTTGCTGAGGCATAAATGGGTACAAAATCTTACCATAATCTATATTCCTTTTCTTTTACATCAACATATTTTGGTTGTCAATGAAAGCGTATGCATCATTTCTTTTTTCACTTTTAAAGAAAAGTTTACCCATTAAATCATTGACGGTGTAAGTTTCAAGCCTTTCTACCTTTGTATGTTTTCGCAGCTTGTTATCATTAAAATTGTGGTTAGAATTTCTAGATCTTGGGAGTGTTAATTTCGAGTATAGCACAGTCTTCGTTTTTGAAAAGGGTTAAAAATAACGCCTTCGTTTTATTTGTAATGAAAAGGATCGAGTCTTCGTTCTTGAAAAGGGTTAAAAGAAACGCCTTCGCTTTATTTGTAATGAAAAGGAAAGAGAAAATATACACATAGTTTTTTTGGGGAGGACTTACTTGATTGCCTCATTCTTTAACCATGGTTGAAGATGCGGCTAAAGTCTCTTCAATGGTAAAGTATATTACGCTCGAGGTCTCTCGAGTCTCCTCTTGTATCCATGCCTATATTTCATTCTATGAATAAGGTTTATTTTTTTGTTGGTACGTGGAGTTTTCTTTCGTTGTTATGACAACTAATAGCAATGCCCACTAAAATGATGGTACTGAAGCTTGATATTAAGTCAAATTGCGTACTAAGAACATACTTTGACATTTATGTATACCCTAAAAATAAAAGATATTTACTACAATGAAAATTTACTACATTATGGATTACCACAATGCTAATTTTATGGAATGAGGATATTCTACAAAAGAAATATTAACGTTCAAGTTTGAGTAGTTAAATAACAGAAAGTTAATCTTATCGTATATACATTTCCAATAAATCAAAGTATCAAAGTACAAAAAAAAAATGTAGAAAAACGTTGATTGAGATAAAATATACCTATTTATGCTTTAAACTAAGTTAAAAAATAAATAAATTAAAATAAATGTACTTAAAGCATATGAATGCTGATGAATGAGAAATAGCCGGATCGAATAGGCGCATATATTGACTCGGAATTATTTGAATTGTGATTAATTAGATCGTGAATCACAAAATCTTTGTGATCTTATATAAATGCATTATTTCAACAATAATAAATCCCACAAGTGGGGTATGTACACAGACATTATCTCTACCTCGAGAGATATAGAGAGATTGTTTTCGATAGACCCTCGGCTCAAGAAGAGGAAATATATCACTACCATCAACAAAAAACATAGAAATAAAAATATCACAAGAACCAGCAGATAGATTGTAAGCAAAAATAATAATTAGTAAGCAAGACCCGACACTACGAAAATGGAAGAGTAGTCTGAACACAACATTGTCCACTAGCAATCTAAGACTAAAGCCTATCAGCCTAGCCTCACACTGGTACGAGTTAGAAATATGCTCAATTACCTCTTAACCTACAACCTTAACAACTTTCTATCGAGGGTTATGTCCTCGGAGATCTGAAGCATCGTTATTGTTTGACTTAAAAGTTATGAAATTTTTTTAGAGCAAATCAATCAAAGATGGAGGGGTAAATCTTAGTCAGACATAATAAATCTCAAATCAAAGAGCTAACAGTGTGGATCACATACAAAATAAAGAGAGGATAGAGAATCTTATTGAGATTTAATGTCATGCTCCCCATCAATTGATGAGAGAACCCCTTTACATGCCTTCCTTGAAATTCATAAATTTCTATCAAGAATATTAGGAGAGTTGCTCGGCTATTGGGAGAGAGAAAAGGCGCAGCCCCTAGTTGAAAGCTTTCCCTTGCTATATATAGTTGAGCCACCCTTGCCCTTTGCTGGGCTCCATGTCTTCTTGTCTCCAATGTGCTTTAGACGCACCTTTAGGCGTCGCCCTTGCCGAGTTGTCGGATATCGGGGAGGGGATATGTAGTGGATTACATTTGTTTTTCGCTGCTCGACCATTCGGGCGGGACGTTGGCCAACTCGATCATGGTAGTCAGATTTTGATCAATATAATTAGTCCCTTCGTCTGTCGGGATCTTCCTCTGCGGGCTCGGCAGAAGGATCATGATTGTTACAAATTCGAAAGAAATTTGGATTGCGATTATTCGTTTCTTGGTTACATATGTTGGATTCACAATGGGATGGAGGCATTCTGTCAATTCCTATGGATCATAGCGACGGTTTCATAACTGAAACGTCATTTGGTATTACAGCGTCGTTTCGTGGTCATCACCATTATTACACAATTTCCTGAAGGACTGAAACGTTTTGTGCCTTATCAGATTTGATTGGCGACTCTTGGGTTTCGTGCTTGGGGGAATTTATGTCTCTTATAAATAGAGAAGATTTATCATTCGATTAACATGCTTCTTTATCTTTTTCTTGAGAGGATCTAGCAAATATACTTGCTTTCTGCTACATCAAATTTTTGTTAGTCCCCTTGTTTAATGCAAACTTTCATCCTTTCCTTTCGTAATTTCTTCGAAAGATTTTCTTGATAAAATTGATGTTGGTTCTTCTCGCGACGATCTCCCTGCCACTAATTCGGTACCAAAAAAATGCTGCCCAGGCCGCCGGAGGAGCAGATACGGTGGAAGAAGAGGAGGTCCTAAGAGTGGCTGAGATCCTTCCACACCCTGGGAGGGAGTCGACTGACTTCAGTATTTGCGCTGCGCTCGAACCAGAACCTGTCTCCTCTATTTTTAGAGAAAGGGACATTTCAGAGTTCAAAGAAAGGTGGGGGATCCCCAATTACGTCGATATGCGGCCAGCAGTGGGGAACAATATTGTTCATTTCGATCGCCCCGAGTACTGCATGCTCTACGCCTACCTCTTTCTCATAGGGTACAAACTTCCTCTTCATTTGCTAGTGGTGTATTTTTGTCATTTGTACGAGGTATGCCCCACCCAACTTTCACCGTATTTGTACAAGTTATTCCTCATGCTGCTTAAATACGTGCAGCTCATTGGTCGTGAGGTCACGTTGGACCATATGCTCAAACTCTTTCCTCCTCAACTTATTCGTGGCTCAATGATTCACATGTCCTCGGGGGTCGAGGAGTCTTGTGGTGAAGATGGACGACTAGGCCAACTGTCGTTTTAATGAGAATTATATTTATGTGCGGATTTAGCACATTGTGGCGGACCCAGCAGAATTTCCCGAGAAGTGGAATTTTGCACGTAAGTTTTCGTATTTTAAGTCGGTGAGATGTCCGACCATTTTTTGTTTTGTTTTTAAACTTTATCATATCTTTGCAGCTGAGAGATTGCATCCTCCGTCTTTCGAAGGTATTTGTGAATGGGTGAGTGACATGCTTCCTCATACAGTGGGGATTAGCACATGATCGGCTTTTCATGAAAGGTTTGGACACAGGCCCCTCACATGTGAGATGACGTTTTTATCTGTTGTTCTCTATCTTATTTCTTAGCTTCTTATGAGTCATAAGTCGATGTTAGGGAGAGTGCGGAGGACGAGGGCTCCTCCTTTAGCCTTTCATCAGTCGGCCTCATCTGCTTATCCGATCGTAGTACCTAGCACCCGACCTTCATCGAAGGCTGCTTCAGCTGAATATGCATCCTTGGTGACTCCCGCGAGGGCCACGCCTTAGGACGAGGTCCAGACCAGTGTTACTCTCCCTATAGGCAAATCTCTGTCTACTAGGGAAGAGGAGGGGCCATCGAAGAGAGGGAGAGTGGAGTTTGAGACTGCACCCCCAATAGTAATTCATCTGGACGACTCTCTAACGATGGGCTTTGGAAAGGGTGTGGCTGTAGTCCCCCCCATAAGGACGGAACCGGCTGCCGGAGTTGCCGATGTCTGTAATCAGCAATCAAAAGTTCCTACTGTTGCCCCGACTCAATCAGATATTCCTACCATTGTCGATGATCAACAACCTGTCGCAGCAGAAAATCAGACTTCTAGGGCCGCCATTATAGTTTCAGACGTACCCACGTCTTATGTAGTAAGTCTTGCCTCCTCAACTGTATAAATGGGAAAGGACATGGTGGTCGATGACTACGAGTTAGAGTCGGACCTGGACCCTGGTGATTTCAGGATGTTTGAAGAGGGTATCACCCACTCAGTAGTTCACGCGGGGGGCTCGGCCCGTATTTTACAGATCCATTCTAGTGTCAATCTTTTGGCGGAATGGGAGGACCTGGTGCCGCAGTTCAGCCTGCTGTGAAGCCGAAAATAAGGCTCTTCGGTCCATTCTTGATGCTTACCTAATAGATGAGGTTGCCACTATGGGCTTAAGGGTACGTTGCATTTTACTTTCTTTTTTCTTTATCATTCCTAGGAATACTGCTATGACCCCCCCTCTTTGCATTTCCAGACGTATATGGTAAAAGTGGAGAGCATCCGCAGAGCCAACACCCGGGCCAGGATTTTCTTGAAGATGCTGTAGAAATATCGTCGCTACTGCAACAAGTATCGCGAGATGCATGAGCGGCTAAGGACAAACCCCGAAAATCAGGCTCTTAGTGAGAAATTAGAGAAAAAGGACCAGGAGTTGATGCAAGCTATCCGTAGCAAGAGTGCACTAGAGGAGCAACTTCGGATTAAGGATGAGGAACTCGAGCTGGTCAAGGGAGTCGCCGCAGAATGCGAGCATCTGCAGGAGAAATTGAGATTGATGCAATCGGAGATGGAGCAGAACTTGATCAAGGTCGAGGCGATGAGAGTGAAATGGATGGGGAAACTGGCCGCACTGGAGAACAAGGTTGTTGGGTTAGAGAGCATCGAGAGTGCTTGGTCCGAGGCTTCAGTGAGGGCGACGGACTTGGAGAACACCATTCGCATTCTTCAATCTGAACAAGAGTCAGAGAAGGCAACAACCACTCTCATGGAGGCTACGCTTGAGGAACGCATTAGTGAGATTGATCAAGAGGCATCGGTTCTGGGAGATCGGGTTATAGCATTGGAGGCAGAAAATGAACGATTGTTGGCCCAGACTGAGTCTTCCTCCTCTGCTGTCCCCCGCCATACACACGAGCTTTGTGTTTACACCGAAGCCCAGCGGGATATATATAAGAGTCTGTGGGAGGAGGGTACTGTGACTGAGGCCGCTTAAGGATAGGCGCGAGCGAAAGCACGGGAGGCTCGCATCAACTGTAGGTATGATACGGCGACGCCCGAAGCCAATGGGGGTGCGAATGACGGCGATGGAGAGCTTATTGGAGATGGTGATGGTGATGGTGATGGTGATGGCAATCGTGACAGCAGTGATGACGCCGAATGAAGAATGTTGTTTGTTGTTTTTCTTTGTTTCTTCCCCTTTTTCTTTGCATTTCTTCCTTTTTCCCCCATTCTTTTTTTTGTTGACCTGGGCCATATGTAAGCGGTGATAGTCCGCACAAGGACTTTGTATAAAGGAGAGTCTTTTTTCTTTGTTTGTTATTTACCTTGTACTTCATCTTTATTCCATCTATTTATGGCTTTTGGTGCGAGATAGATGCATGTATGGCGAGTCCCGGCCTTTCATTCCTTCTAATGGCTTTTGATCTCAAAAGTATTTTGACCTAGTCGAAATAGCGCCTCATCATTATTCGATCGAGGTTGGAATCTTCTCGTTTTGGCAGAGGCTCTTAGCCTTAAAGGGTGTTATTTTGACTTGTCAAAATAGTAACCCGTCGCTAGTCTATAGAGGTCGAACTCTTCTCTTTTTGGCGAAGGCTCTTAGCCTTAAAGAGTTTTATTTTGATTTTTTGAAATAGTAACGCATCATTCAATCGAGGTCGAACTCTTCTCTTATTGGCAAAGGCTCTTAGCCTTAAAGGGTGTTATTTTGACTTCTCGAAATATTAACCCATCATTGTTTGATCGAAGTCAAACTCTTCTATTTTTGGCGAAGGCTTTGAGTCTTAAAGGGTGTTATTTTGACTTGTCGAAATAGTAATCCGTCATCGTTCGATCAAGGTTGAACTCTCCTCTTTTTTGCAAAGGCTCTTAGCCTTAAAGGGTGTTATTTCGACTTGTCGAAATAGTAACCCGTCATTATTCGATCGAGGCCGAGCTTTCCACTTTTTGGCGAAGGCTATTAGCCTTAAAGGGTGTTATTTCGACTTGTCGAAATTGCAACCCATCGTCGTTCGATCGAGGTCAAACTCTTCTCTTTTTGATGAAGGCTCTTAGCCTTAAAGGGTGTTATTTCTATTGTCGAAATAGTAACCCTTCGTCGTTCGATCGAGGTTGAACTCTCCTTTTTATGGTGAAGGATCTTAGCCTTAAAGGGTATTATTTTGACTTGTTAAAACAGTAACCCGTTGTCATTCGAACGAGGTCGAACTCTTCTCTTTTTGGCGAAGGCTCCTAGCCTTAAAGGGTATTATTTCAACTTGTCAAAATAGTAACCCGTCATCTTTCGATCAAGGTCGAACTCTCCACTTTTTGGCAAAGGCTCTTAGCCTTAAAGGGTGTTATTTTGACTTGTCGAAATTGTAATACATCGTCATTCGATCGAGGTCGAGTTCCTCTTTTTGGCGAAGGCTCTTAGCCTTAAAGGTTGTTATTTCGACTTGTCAAAATAGTAACCCGTCTTCGTTCGATCATGGTCGAACTCTTCTCTTTTTGGCGAAAGCCCTTAGCCTTAAAGGGTGTTATTTAGACTTGTCGAAATAGTAACCTATCGTTGTTCGATTATGATCGAACTATTCTCTTTTTGGCGAAGGCCCTTAGCCTTAAAGGGTGTTATTTTGATTTGTTGAAATAGTAACCCATCGTTATTTGATCGAGGTTGAACTCTCCTCTTTTTGGCAGAGGCTCTTAGCCTTAAAGGGTGTTATTTTGACTTGTCAAAATAGTAACCCGTCGTCGTTCGATCGAGGTTGAACTCTTCTCTTTTTGGCAAAGGCTCTTAGCCTTAAAGGGTATTATTTTGACTTGTCGAAATAGTAACCTGTCTTCATTTGATGGAGGTCAAACTCTTCTCTTTTTGGCGAAGGCTCTTAGCCTTAAAGGGTGTTATTTCGACTTGTCGAAATAGCAACCCATCTTCGTTCGATCGAGGTCGAGCTTTACTCTTTTTGGCGAAGGCTCTTAGCCTTAAAGGGTGTTATGTTGACTTCTCCAAATAATAACCCGTTATCGTTCGATCGAGGTCTAACTTTTCTCTTTTTGGCGAAGGCTCTTAGCCTTAAAGGGTGTTATTTCAACTTGTCAAAATAGTAACCCGTCGTCGTTCGATCGAGGTCGATCTTTCCTCTTTTGGGTGAAGGCTCTTATGCTTAAACGAAGTTATTTCGACTTGTCGAAATAGTAACCCGTTATCGTTCGATCGAGGTCGAACCTTCTCCTTTTGGAGAAGGCTCTTAGCCTTAAAGGGTGTTATTTTGACTTGTGTAAATAGTGAACCGTCATCGTTTGATTGAGGTCGAACTCTTATCTTTTTGGTGAAGGCTCTTAGCCTTAAAGGGTGTTATTTTAACTTGTTGAAATAGTAATATGTCGTCGTTCGATCGAGATCGAAATCTCCTCTTTTGGTGAAGGTTCTTAGCCTTAAAGGGTGTTATTTTGACTTGTCGAAATAGTTACCCATCGTCGTTCGAACGAGGTCGAACCCTTCTCCTTTTGGCAAAGGCTCTTAGCCTTAAAAGGTGTTATTTTGACTTGTCGAAATAGTGACCCGTCATCGTTTGATTGAGGTGGAACTCTCCTCTTTTTCGCAAAGGCTCTTAGCCTTAAAGAGTGCTATTTTGGCTTGTCAAAATAGTAATCCGTCGTTGTTCAATCGAGGTCGAAATATTCACTTTTTTGCGAAGGCCCTTAGCCTTAAAGGGTATTATTTTGGCTTGTCGAAATAGTAACCCGTCGTCGTTCGATCGAGGTTAAACTCTCCTCTTTTTGGCGAAGGCTCTTAGCCTTAAAGGGTATTATTTCGACTTTTCTAAATAGTAACCCGTCGTTGTTCGATAGAGGTCGAACTCTTCTCTTTTTGGCGAAGCATATTAGCCTAAAGGGTGTTATTTCGACTTGTCGAAATAGTAACCTGTCATCGTTCAATCGAGGTCGAACTCTCCTTTTTTTGGCGAAGGATCTTAGCGTTAAAGGGTATTAATTCGACTTGTCGAAATAGTTACCCGTCGTCATTCGATCAAGGTCGAACTCTTCTGTTTTTGGCAAAGGCTCTTAGCCTTAAAGGGTGTTATATCGATGTGTCGAAAAATAGTAACCCGTTGTCGTTCGATCGAGGTCGAACGTTCCTCTTTTTGGCGAAGGTTCTTAGCCTTAAAGGGTGTTATTTTGACTTGTCGAAATAGTAACCCGTCGTCGTTCGATTGAAGCCAAACTCTCCTCTTTTTGGCGAAGCTCTTAGCCTTAAAGGGTGTTATTTCGACTTGTCAAAATAGTAACCCATCGTTAATCGATCGAGGTCGAACTCTTCTTTTTTTGGCAAAGGCTCTTAGCCTTAAAGGGTGTTATTTTGACTTGTCGAAATAGTAGCCCATCGTCGTTCGATCGATGTCGAACTCTCCTCTTTTTGGCAAAGGGTTTTAGCGTTAAAGGGTGTTATTTTGACTTGTCGAAATAGTAACCCATCGTCGTTTGATCGAGGTCGAACTCTCCTCTTTTTGGAGAAGGCTCTTAGCCTTAAACGGTGTTATATCGACTTGTCTAAATAGTAACCTGTTGTCGCTCGATATAGGTCGAACTCTTCTCTTTTTGGTGAAGGCACTTAGTCTTAAAGAGTATTATTTCGATTTGTCAAAATAGTAACCCGTCATCTTTCGATCGAGGTCGAACTCTCCTATTTTTGGCGAAGACTATTAGCCTTAAAGTATGTTATTTCGACTTTTTAAAATAGTAACCCATCGTCGTTCGATCGAGGTCGAACTCTTCTCTTTTTGGCGAATGCTCTTTGCCTTAAAGGGTGTTATTTCAACCTGTCGAAATAGTAACCCATCGTCATTCGATCGAGGTCGAACTCTTCTTTTTTGGCGAAGGCGCTTAGCCTTAAAGGGTGTTATTTTGACTTTTCAAAATAGTGAGTCGTCGTCAGTCCCAATTTTTGGGGAGCCATATATCTTTGGGGAAGTCCCAGTCCGTTTGACGCTGCTCGTAGCGGAGGGTGGAATGTCGGAGAATGTGGAACATTATTGTTTCGCTTGGGTTCGCCCTGTGCGCAAATTGAGGTTTCTTTGTCTAGTCTGTCTTCCGGCTCGGAGGTATCCTCGGCGGGCGGTATCGCAGTTGTTTTGTGGCTGTTTTTCATCCTTTAATTGAGATGTTTTTCTTTTATTCGTTCGCCTGCGCGGCCATCGTATTCCTACTTGAGTGGTGATTAGGAGGTGATCTGGATTGAAACTTTCTTTGCCCCCCGTCTAGATCGATGGGAGAGAGTTGATGGATAACATCGCTCGCCTTGTTTGGTGTGTCGATGATTGGTGGAATGAAGGCTTCTGAGCTAAACAATTTTATTCGACTCTTCTCCCCCTACTGCGCCGCCCCTTTGTCTCGCACGGGTTGGGTTTTTCCTTCGCGCTCTTTTTGGTGAGTGATCGTATTTCTCGGTGTTTGATCTAGGAAAGACTAAGAAATACCCACAGACAGCGCCAAATTATTTGACTCAAAAGTTATGAAAATCTTTTAGAGCAAATCAATCAAAGATGGAGGGGTAAATCTTAGTCAGACATAATAAATCCCAAATAAAAGAGCTAACAGCGTGGATTATGTACAAAATGAAGAGAGGATAGAGGATCTTATTGAGATTTAATGTCATGCTCTCCATCAATTGAGGAGGAAACCCCTTTACATGCATTCCTTGAAATTTGTAAATTTCTATCAAGAAATGTGACGACCCGGCCCGTCGTCACATGAGTTACCGCCCCGTTTTCCTTCTATGTTTCAATATCAGTATTTGAGTTGATCGGATAGAATTGAATTGGTTTTAGTTGGAAATGAGGCACTTAGTCTCTTAGAAGGAAGCTTGTGTTGAAAAAGTCAACCGAAAGTTGACTATATAGTTAGAGGGCTCGGATGTGAATTCTGGTAATTTGGTTAGCTTCGGGGGATAATTTTTGACTTAGTAGTGTGATCGGAATTGATTTTGGAGGCTCGGTGTAGAATTAGGCTTGAATTGGCGAAGTTTGAATTTTGGCGAATTCCGGTTGATAGGTGAGATTTTGATTCGAGGGTCATAATGGAATTCCGAGAGTTGGAGTAGCTTTGTTAGGTGATTTTGGATATGTCTGCAAAGTTTCAGGTCATTCGGAGGTGTTTAGGTCGGGTTTTTTATCGAAAGTGCAATTCGGAAGTTTTTAAGAAACTTAGGCTTTGATTTGATGAAAATTGAGGATTTTGATGTTAACGATAGTGTTTTGATGAATCGAGCAAGTTTAGATAGGGTATTAGATCATGTCTGTGCTTTTTGTTGAGGTCCCGGGGGCCTCGATGTGATTTCGGGTGGTTAAACGGGAATTTTGAAGCATGTTGCAGGTCTGGTTTTTTTGTCTTCTAGTATTTTCGCATCTGCGGAAAAGGAGCCGCAGAAGCGGTTCCGCAGATGCGGCGTGAAGGTCGCAGAAGCGGTCCTTTGAGGGCTGGGCATATTCCGCAGAAGCGGAAGGCTTTCCACAAAGGCGGGTTCCGCAGAAGCGGTTTTGGATCGCATAAACGGTCCTAGGTTAGTTAAGTGAGACCGCATAAGCGGTCGATTGGTCGCAAGCGTGGTGACCGCAGGTGCGGTATTATGACCGCAGAAGCGGAAATCGGTCTAGGTTAAGTGAACAGTGGTTCACGATTTTGAAAGAGAAGAGAAATATTTTGGACTTCGACTTAGGCGATTCTTGGGCGATTTTGATGAGAATTCGAAGGGTTTTCATCAGGTATGAATTGTTAGTCTCGTAATATGTTATTATGGTGTAAAAACATGGCGTAATCACTGAAATTCGAGGAGTTAGAGGGTAAAAATGGAGGTTAGGGCTTGGAACTTAAGGGAGTTTAAAATTGGGTTTTGATAGGGCAATGAACTACGATTTTAGTAAATTTGATATGTATAGACTCGTGGCGAGACGAGGAATCCGGTGATGTAAATTTTGTAATTTTTCAAGAAGTGGGCTCGGGGCTCGGGTTTTGCCAACTTCGTGATTTTTAGTGTTTTTCGAGTCTTTTCAATTGGGTTATGTTTCTTTAGCCTATTGTAATGTATTCGTTGTGGTTTTGACCAGATTCGATGCGCGAGAAGGCGGATTCGAGAGGAAAAGGCATAGCGGACTAGTCGTGTGGCCGGCTTGAGTGAGTAATAGATGTAGATGATGACCTAAGGGTTTGAAACCCCGGACGCTATATTGAGGCGAGACACGCACTCTATGATGAGTGCAGGGTCATTTGTGATTGGCGTTTATGGCTTAATCCACCCCGAGTGGTGTCCAAGCTGTGCTTTGGACTATAGACTGATTAGTAAATATCCTACTTGGATTGTTATGAGTATATTTGGGCCGCGTGCCGATTATTTGGATCCCTTAGGGATTGTTACCACTATTTCCATGATGTTTAGCATGTTTTCATGATATCAGTCCTGAATTAAATACTCTCTCGAAATGATTAGTAGATTTCTAAAGTTTTAAACACTTAATCTATAATTCCTAATAATTGGAATTGGAAATAATAACTTGACTGTGCCTGTATGGCTTATATGCATATACCTGGACTGAGTGTGGATCGCGTTGCACGCCGCAGTGAGTGCTACGATGATATTGCATTTGGGCTGTAGGAGTCCCTCCGGAGTCTGAACCCCCACTGTGAGCGCGGGTAACCAAATGGATCGGGCTGTACGCCGCAGCAGTCATGTGCATTGCATTGTATTCATGTACTGATGTTTATCTGATCTAGTTGTTTCTGTCTTGTTGCCATTTCACCGTTAACCATGCTAAATTGTTAGTGTTAGCTTTACATTGTGGTATTTTCGGGATTTCATACTTTCAGTCATTATATATGTCTATTACCACTGAGTTGGAAGTACTCACTTTACTCCCTGCACCATGTGTGCAGATTTAGGTGTCTCGGGAGCATAGTTGTGCTATTTGCTATTTTTCAGAGCTTCTCGGGAGTTGTTGAGGTAGCTGCCTGACGTTCGCAGGACCCGACTCCTCCCCTATCCCTTTATTATTCCGCATTTGTGAACATCGGTATTACTAAGGATTTATTATTTTGTCATCTTAGAGGCTCTAGACTCATGACCCCAGGTCTTTGGGAGTTTTGTCGGCAGATGTTATGATTTCCGTATTATTTCTGTCTATTACCACTGGTTAGAACTATATTATTTGATAGTTTAATGCTATAAATTGGAAATGGGTTGTGTGGTTGAGTTGTGAGTGTTATATGGTCGGGCTTGCCTAGCATTTGTGTTGGGCGCCATCACGACCGGGATTGGGGTCGTGACAAGTTGGTATCAGAGCCTAGGTTACCAGGCCTCATGAGTCATAAGCCGGTTAGTAGAGTCTCGTGGATCGGTACGGAGACGTCTGTATTTATCCTCGAGAGGCTGCAGAACCTTTAGGAAAACTTCACTTTCTTGGAATTCTTATCGTGCGTACTTGATTCAGCTTGAGATATAACTCTTGAAATTCCTTTCACACGTCTGTATGCGCACAAGAGCGCTCAGTATTGTATGTGCCTCGATATGGCTTATGATTCCCAGATCAAGGGGCGAGATATGATCTTCATGAGTATATCGGGCCAGTCTGGATAACTTGAGGCCGGATCTTTGCCTATGGCTTGAGCACCGAGGTGCTGATCGTGTGAGCAAGATTTTTGAACTTATATGTTCAGTATTGTCCTTATTAGCCGGAATGGCGGTTGGATATCCATGTGATAAGTATGTTAGTGCTGCGAGATGTATATATGTGACTTGGTAGTGATGAAAAAGTCTGCTGGATAATAGGTGAAGTGTTAAGTGTTCGATTCCTATTGTGATTCGATGTGTAGCCCGAGTTATTGGCGCGTGAAGAATGTTTTCGTATCTCCTTGCTGGGAAGTAAGTGCATCACGGGTGGCGGTATGAGTTCAGACTCAGGAAGACTAAATGGCTATGTTATGTGTATGATGGTGAAAGGTGTGCTGAAATACTAAACTGAGGCGAAGCAGGTGGGTTATCTCCTACGGAGTGTTCTTAAGAGGTGCGATTCTTATGTATATTGTTAGAAGATCTCATGTGTAATTGAAAGGTACGTGTTGTAATTTGAAAGTTTGGGTCGCTTCAGAGAGTGGACTCAGCTGATGTGGGGATGAATGCGAGGTTTGTAGAGTATTTCAATATCCGAGGATTGTGTTTTCATAAACTAGTAGATGATTTTTAATCTCACTGTAATATTGTGGCATCATTAGAGTAAAAGTATTATGGATTATTAAATGTGTCCTGATAGATGGCTTTGAGCCAAGTTGGGGAGGTTGCTGTTGATTATCTGATCGCACGGTTATGTGCTATGTTGTTTCCGTTTCGAGGTATGCTGGCGGATCAGTCCTTGTTGCAAAAAATGAGCCGAGGATGGCACGAGTGAAGCAAAATTTTGATAAAGGTTATATGGTGCTTCATAGATGTGAGGACATAATAGGATGTCTTGAGCTGTTGTCGATAAAGAATGCTCGGTGTATAGAGAATGAAGATGTTCGCTTGTATTGGAATGAGATCATATCCTACAGTGTTAGAGTGCTAATAAGGCATGAGTAGTTCTGTTCGTTAAGTCAGATAATTTACAGTTGTGTGAGAGTGAATGACTCCCGAGACTGGTCTTATTGTGTTCGAGATTTTGCATGCAATAATCAGGTGTCTAAGGTGGTGTATGTGGCTAGAGACTGTGTTTCCATTAGGAAGAGATTAAGACTTGTGGTATTTTATGCTAATTATGGAATTCCATGTATCAGTATCTGGGAAGTAATGGTAACGAATTCCGATTCGCAGGAAGTCCTTCAAGTAAAGTATTCTGGAATGTGGTATTTCTAGGATCAGTCGAGAGAGTATCCAGTGGCCTATGGATCTTAGACAGTGTGGTCTTATGTGCGAGTCGAATGTGGTAAGCCTGGATTGAGGCATTGTGATGCTACAGCAAGGATGAATATCAAGTTTATGATAAATCAGAAGGGAACCTAGATAAATGAAGTAGCTTGATGGTAGACTGCACCGGAATGGTAAAGATATGATTAATTTTTTGTGTGTGTTCGAGGCAATAAGTTTGTACAGGTATTTTGCAGCAATGCTCTTGGGTCTTGACGGCTTGCTCAGCTTGGTTTAGATAGAAGGATTCAGTCCTGGTAGTTTAGGTTGTACAAATGGAGTTGGCAGAGATGTTCTTGCTGGGTTTTACTGTGGTTTGGAGATGAGTATATTTCTTATAGGTATGCGAAGCATGGAGTGTGTAATGATTTTTCTTCTAAATGGGATCAATGAAAGTTATTGACTAGTTGAGTGCGTCGATTTCTGCTGCGCGGAAGGGAGATAAAAGTTCTCATGTTATCCTAGTGTGGCATGGTATATGTGATATGTTATGGAGGATTGAGATTTGTGTGTGTAAGGTTCAGTTCAGTTCGGAATGGAAAGTCATTAAATTCTTAAGCAGCACGGGCAGCTGCTGGTGATTTAAGAATCGATCTTCAGAGGATTAGGGTGAATGATCCTCATATGACTAAGGAAACAGTGTTGCGAATCATAGTGATTGGACAAGGGTATATGTTTCAGAAAAAGGGCAATGTGATTAAGTTGATGGTACTTCGGTAGTGTTGCAGCATTTTCTTGATAGGTCGACTGTTGATATCTGAGTTTGTTTGGTGGCACAGGGGGAATTTTAGAATATCTTTCGTGGAATGATTGGGTACTCGAGGTGTAATATGAATTTATACTGCAGAATTTGGGATCAGGTATAGTAATTTGTGTGCCATGTGGAGCTGGAGACTGGGAGTTCTCATGTTCAGTCTATATAGTGGTTGTGGATAGTGTGTATTGGTACCGTTAGCAGCTATTGGGGGTTTGGAAGCCCGAGTGAATCTTTCTTTGCTTGGTATATTAGATTCTGGATATGATATAGGGGTGTAGACTGATTGTCTCAGCGTTGGGTTATTCTAGACTATTGTGCTATAGGTTATGTCGGAAAAGGCCACAGGTTGCGTGGCGAGGTGCATCGGACTATGTTCTAGCTGAATAGTTGTGTTCCAAAGACCAGTGAACGGCTGGGAAGGATTGCTTTCCTTAATTGGGCCTTTGTGACGGATGTCAGTATAGCGGTTTCTACCATTGATTGAGTTTCGGTATTGAGGGACTTTTTCAGATGCATTTCTTATGGCCGGGCATGTCGCCGGGAGAGATTGTGGATTTCGGTATTGATTTGGTGTCGGACACCGTATTGTACGGCTCCGGCAGGAGTTTAAAAGGGGAAGGAGCAGCTTCAGGCTTCTTGGTATCGAGTTTGTTGGCAGGCCGATGTGGCTACGTATTCAGATGGAGATAGCTTGGTTGGCCCCAAATTGTATCATTGAAGGATAGGTGGATTCGATCGTTATTGAACCTTCTAGTGATCTGGGGAGATCTATGAGTTGCTTTTTCGGTGCTGTGAGGCGTTATGATTTTCGGATTGTGCTTGAGTTTTGTAGCTCACAATGCTATAAGTAGATATCATCATGCACTCAGTATGCTTACGACCGATGCTCAGTATTTTGTTACAATGAGCAAATTTGGCTCGATGTGCATCTCCCTATGTGAGATAATTGTGTGGATCGGGTGGCACGCCGCCACGGGTATGTTTTCTGGATCGGGTTGCACGCCGCAATAGTGTGATGTTGAGAATAGTTTTTCATATGTTACTTTGTATGCCTTGCTTCCTGGTTTCTGGGGAAAGTCCGTATTGGGTGTTGCTCGGTGGATGGCGCATTCGGTTGTGTCCTTTCAGGATTGAATGGTGTATATTACTTGCTTCACCATGGGTGTGATGGATTTCTTGGTTTCAGACACCAATCTGTGCGTGGTTGTCTATTTTGACCATGTTGACTTGAGGTGCTTCATGTGTAATAGTGTTTGGATAAGATCGCGCATTGTAGCGAGGCTACGTGGAGATTAGACCCTTCGGGGTATTTTCAGGTATTCTATTTCTATGATGTAGGATGGGGTCCCAGCCTTATGTTGTGATGGTACTGAGGAGTTTGAGCTACAGCTCTTTTGTTTGAGTCATTTGTCATGATTTGAGTATGTTCAGACTGCCCATCATTGGTGCGTGGATTATGCAAATTGGGGCTTAGTCCTTTGATGAGGTGTCATATCACCAGAGTGGTGCGTTGAATTCGAGGTGTTCGTTGGAGTCATTAATGAACATGAACAGATTTGATTACAGCTTGTTGGAAGGATAATATCGAGGTCCAGCTCGGAATCTGCTGTGGTATTAGTCAAAAGGGAAGAAATGCCTTCATGGATGATTGGTCTGAGAAATGGTTATGGTTTACTGCGCGTTTCATCATCGTTTGGCAGGATGCGAAAGTGTTGGAGTGAAACTTTAGCTAATAAGAGGTTCCTATCGGTAATCGAGTATTGGGGGCAATTGTTGTGAATAGTGACTATCGTTTTAGGTACTAGATTATGTGGTATATCATGTGATTTAATTGAGGTTGCAAGTATAGGTTATTACAGCTGGTTCGGGACTATTCAAAGTATAGGTGCGAGGTTTGATCGTATTGATGGTTTCAGAAGTAAAAAGGTAGTTCTGTGAATTATGGGCTAGACTGGATTGGGTAATTACAGCCATGTAAGGTTGTTCAGTCCTTGGTTGGCTTCTAGGACAACTCTGGGTACGCTCGAGGACGAGCGTTTGTTTAAGTTGGGGAGGATATGACGACCCGACCTGTTGTCACGTGAGTTACCGCCCCGTTCCCCCATATTATGTTGTTCTATATTTCAATATCAGTATTTGAGTTGATCGGATAGAATTGAATTGGTTTTATTTGGAAATGAGGCACTTAGTCTCTTAGAATGAAGCTTGTTTTGGAAAAGTCAACCGAAAGTTGACTATATAGTTAGAGGGCTCGGATGTGAATTCCGGTAATTTGATTAGCTTCGGGGGATGATTTGTGATTTAGGAGTGCGATCGGAATTGATTTTGGAGGCTCGGTGTAGAATTTTGCTTGAATTGGCGAAGTTTGAATTTTGGCGAATTCCGGTTGATAGGTGAAATTTTGATCCGAGGGTCGGAATCGAATTCCAAGAGTTGCAGTAGCTTCGTTAGGTGATTTTGGATATGTCTGTAAAGTTTCAGGTCATTCGGAGGTGTTTAGGTCGGGTTTTTGATCGAATGTGCAATTCGGAAGTTTTTAAGAAACTTAGGCTTTGATTTGATGAAAATTGAGGATTTTGATGTTAACGATAGTGTTTTGATGAATCGAGCAAGTTTGGACAGGGTATTAGATCATGTTTGTGCTTTTGGTTGAGGTCCCGCAGGCCTCGATGTGATTTCGGGTGGTTAAACGGGAATTTTGAAGCATGTTGTAGGTCTGTTTTTTATGGCTTCTGGTATTTTCGCATATGCGGAAAAGGAGCCGCAGAAGCGGTTCCGCAGATGCGGTTCCGCAGATGCGGCGTGGAGGTCGCAGAAGCGGTCCTTTGAGGGCTGGGCATATTCCGCAGAAGCGGAAGGTTTTCCGCAAAAGCGGGCTCTGCAGAAGCGGTTTTGGACCGCATAAGCGGTCCCAGGTTAGTTAAGTGAGACCGCATAAGCAGTCATTTGGTCGCAGGCGCGGTGACTGCAGGTGCGGTATTATAACCGCATAAGCGGAAATCGGTCTGGGTTAAGTGAACAGTGTTTCATGATTTTGAAAAAGAAGAGAAATATTTTGGACTTCGACTTAGGTGATTTTTGGGTGATTTTGAAGAGAATTCGAAGGGGTTTCATCAGGTATGAATTATTAGACTCGGAATATGTTATTATGGTGTAAAAACATGGAGTAATCACTGAAATTCGAGGAATTAGAGGGTAAAAATTGAGGTTAGGGCTTGGAACTTAAGGGAGTTTAAAATTGGGTTTTGATAGGGCAATTGAACTCTGATTTTAGTAAGTTTGATATGTATAGAATCGTGGCGAGATGAGGAATCCGGTGATGTAAATTTCGTAATTTTTCAAGAAGTGGGCCCAGGGCTCGGGTTTTGCCAACTTCGTGATTTTTGGTGTTTTTCGAGTCTTTTCGAGTGGGTTATGTTTCTTTAGCCTATTGTAATGTATTCGTTGTGGTTTTGACCAAATTCGACGCGCGAGAAGGCGGATTCGAGAGGAAAAGGCATAGCGGACTAGTCGTGTGGCCGACTTGAGGTGAGTAATAGATGTAGATGATGACCTGAGGGTTTGAAACCCCGGTTTATCACACTGTGATACTATATTGAGGCGAGACACACACTCTATGACGAGTGCGGGGTCGTTTGTGATGGGGGTTTGTGGCTTAATCTGCCTCATCCAAGCTATGCTTTGGACTATGGACTGATTAGTAAATATCCTACTTGGATTGTTATGAGTATATTTGGGCCGCGTGCTGATTATTTGGATCCCTTAGGGATTATTACCACTGTTTCCATGATGCTTAGCATGTTTTCATGATATCAGTTGTGAGCACGTGATTTTTGCCCTAAGCAAATTATTCCAAAAGTCTCAAGTAAAATGATTTCTTTATTACTTTACAAATTTTGTGGATTTTGTTGAATTTTGTGTTAATTGTTGCATTTTTATTTGTGCATGATAATTCATATGAAAATACAAAAAATATGCATTTTTATTTAGGAATTTAATTTCACATTTTAGTATCAAGTAGGTATTAATTCATTTTAAGACAATTTAAAGAAAATCACAAAATAGTTTCTTTACACTTTTAATTGTTAGTTGTTGCATTATTCTTTAAATGGAACTTTTAAATAATTTTAGGAGTTAAGTAGTTTAATTTTGAATATTATTAGGTCTTGGTATTAATTTTATATTTTTCTAAAATTAGAAAAATAAAAAAATATAAAGAAGACAAAACAAATTAAAAGAAAGTAGAAAAGAGTAAATAAAAATGGACTGCTCAGTCCTTTAGGCTAATTAATCCAATAATTCTAAGCCCAAATCAAATACACCCAGCCCCAGGCCCAAGCCCCGTCTCCCACCGGTCCATCCTCCTTCTAAAACGACGTCGTTTTGGGTATTCAATCACGGCCCTTGATTATTTTAATCCAACGGACAACGTTAATCCCTTCATTAAAATAAACGATGTCGTATGGGGCTCAAGGAATCTGAGCCGTTGATAAGTATAATCCAACGGTGAGGAGTCAATTAATACATTTTAATATACCCAAAACCAAATAAACCCTAAAAATATTTTTCATTCTCTCCTTCTTCTTCTCTGATCAGCCGCCACCACTTCCCCCGCCGCCCCCGCCGGAACCCTACCGGCGGGAGACAACAACCATGCCAACCACCACCCAAATTACACCCCTGAACCGCCTCTCACCCCTGATCACACCCATGTATCTCTTTTCCCTCGAATCCTTCTGAATCATCTCGAATACTCCAAAAAATATCGCCGAAACCCTACCGCCGGCGAACACAAGCTCGTCCAAACTATCCCTAATTTACACTGTAAAACCATCTCGACCTCCTTTACCCGTTTCCCTTAACCTCCCGTCTCAAAACTCACCGGAAAGTATCGAATTTTAGTTTTAAAATTTTTCGGCCAAGATTGTAACATTTAATCTTTAAAGATTTGTGACTCTAACATCCTTAACCATGTTTTTTCTTGTGAAAATACATGGTTGGGGATGTTACGGGTCAGGAATCTTAAAGATTCCTTCAACCTTAGGCTGATTGGAATAACTCAAGATTTTCTTGGTAAGGTTTTTCTTTATTTCTCTCTTTTCTTTAATTTTAATCCTCTGTATATGTCTGTCATTTGGTTTTATCATGTTTTGTGACTGTTTGTTATTTGCTGCTTCTGTTAGTGTTTCAAGATTTTTATTCCAAAATTTGATGTTGTTAGGGTTTTCCTTAATTCATGAATTCTGGTCAGTCTTAGTTAGTAGATAAATTGGGCATTAAAAGTAGTAACTAATTGGTTTTTCATGTTTAGCATTAGTTTGAACTGTTCATCAGTTAGTTGGTTTGATTAAGGAGTTAATTGAATTTTGTTACAGTAGTTTCTTTATTGTTTGATTAATGTTTAATTGTTGAATAGGGATTGGTTATAGCTGTGATTAGTAGTTAATTAGTTTATAGGATTTTTGATTAATTTTAGGTTTATAAATGATAGGTTAATTTGGCAGTTAAGTAATTCAAAGGAGTTAAAGGGATAAAAATTGCAGTTGGGTTATTTTAGTAATTTTAATTTAGTTTTAGGGGCAATAAAGGCATATAATAGATAGTTTAGTAAATTTTAAATTGAAGTAGGGGCAAGATAGGAATTAAAATAGAGTAGAATCTTCTAGATTAGGGGCATTAGTATAGTTTTCAGTAAATAAGTGTAGTAACTTGTAGTACAAGTAAGAAAAGAGAGGGGTAAAAATAGAAATAAAAGGGGGACTAATGTGTAAAAAAAAATCTGATAATTCTTCCACTTATGCCTATAAATAGGCATCTCATTTACTTGAAGAAGAAGTTTTGAACATCTGAAAAATTTCCCAAAAGTTTTAGAGCCTGAAAAGGTTCCCTCCCAAAATACTCTTTAGTTTTCCAGATCTGAAAGTAGAAATTCCAAAATTCAAAAGCAAAAAACAATAGAAAAATAAGAGAAAAAAATCAAAAACATATACTGTTTCAAACAATTTCCTAGTTGATTACAATTTTAGTTGATTGATTTGCATTGCCTGGTTCGATTTCTGGTAGTAGAAGTTTCAGCAGTATTTCTGGTTTAATTCCAACTTTTTCGGTTCGAATCTGTTCCTGTTGTTGCTGTTGCATTGCTGTTGCTGATCTCCTTCTTCTTTTCTTATATCTCCAATACCAGGTACATATTTGAGCTTACTTCACTGTAGAATTCCTGTTGTAGAGTGGAATAAAATTGAAGTTCATACTACAAATCTACTGGTCAATATTGTTGTTATGTTAGATGTTTCAAATGCAATCTAATAGTCGTTCAAGTATAGTGAAATCGGACTGTAATTAGAACTGTTAAATGAATTGGATTACTTGAATTTTTAGTTTGTATTGAACTATAGTAAAATGACATGCTGTGTGTACTGGTAGTTGATTAAATATTAGGTATAATAGTTAAACTTAGTTTGAGTTTGATTTGTGAATCCCAGGACATGTATAATTGAGATTGGACT
>MU749793.1:7239-36232 GCA_026770625.1 Nicotiana glauca | reverse complement strand
TAAAAAGCCACAACACAGGGATTGGAGCCCTAACGTTGGCAAAAGGAGACTAGGGAATGGACGCCTTATGTCTAAGAAGGCTCAACTCAGGGATTGTAGCCCTAATGTTGGCAAAAGGCGACTAGGGAATGGAGGACCTATTTCTAAAAAGGCACATCTTAGGGATTGGAACCCTAATGTTGGCAAAAGGCGACTAGGGAATTGACGCCCTATGTCTAAAAAGGCACAACTCAGAGATTGGAGCCCTAATGTTGGCAAAAGGCGAATAGGGAATGGAGGCCCTATGACTAAAAAGGCTCAACACTAGGATTGGAGCCCTAACATTGGCAAAAGGTGACTAGCGAATGGAGGCCCTATGTCTAAGAAGGCTCAACTCAGGGATTGGAGCCCTAATGTTGGCAAAATGCGACTAGGTAATGGTGGCCTCATGTCTAAAAAGTCATAACTTAGGGATTGGAGCCCTAATGTTGGCAAAAGGTGACTAGGGAATGGACGCCCTATGTCTAAATGGCACAACTCAGAAATTGGAGCCCTAATGTTGGCAAAAGGCTACTAGGGAATGGAGGCCCTATGACTAAAAAGGCTCAATGTAGGGATTGGAGCCCTAAAGTTGGCAAAAGGCGACTAGGGAATGAAGGCCCTATGTCTAAAAAGGCTCGACTCAGGGATTGGAGCCCTAATGTTGGAAAAAGGCGACTACGGAATTGACGCCCTATGTCTAAAAAGGCTAAACTCATGTATTGGAGCCCTTATGTTTGCAAAACACAACTAGGGAATGGAGGCCCTATGTCTAAAAGGCTCAACTCAGGGATTCGAGCCCTAATTAAGCAAAAGCCGACTAGAGAATGGAAGCCCTATATCTAAAAGGCACAACTTAGGGATTGGAGCCCTAAGGTTGGACAAAGGTGACTAGGGAATGGAGGCCCTATGTCTAAAAGGCACAACTCAAGAATTGGAGCCCTGATGTTGGAAAAAGATGACTAGGGAATGGAGGCCCTATGTCTAAATGGCACAACTCAAGGATTGGAGCCCTAATGTTGGCAAAAGGCGATTATGGAATGGAGGACCTATGTCTAAAAAGGCACAACTCAGGAATTGGAGCCCTAATGTTTGCAAAAGACGACTAGAGAATTGACGCCCTATGTCTAAAAAGCAACAACACAGGGATTAGAGCCCTAACGTTGGCAAAAAGAGAGTAGGGAATGGAGGCCCTATGTCTAAAAAGGCTCAACTCAGGGACTGGAACCCTAATGTCGGCAAAAGGCAACTAGGGAATGGTGGCCACATGTCTAAAAAGGCACAACTCAGGGATTGGAGCCCTAATATTGGCAAAAGGTCGCTAGGGAATGGAAGCCCTATGTCTGAATGGCAAAACTCTGGGATTGGAGCCCTAATGTTGGCAAAAGGCGACTAGGGAATGGAGGCCCTATGACTAAAAAGGCTCAACATAGGGATTGGAGCCCTAGTGTTGGCAAAAGGCTATTAGGGAATGGAGGACCTATGTCTAAAAAGGCACAACTCAGGGACCGGAGCCCTAATGTTGGCAAAAGGCGACTAAGGAATTGACGCCCTATGTCTAAAAAGCCATAACACAGGGATTGGAGCCCTAACATTGGCAAAAGGAGACTAGGGAATGGAGGCCCTATGTCTAAAAAGGCTCAACTCAGGGATTGGAGCCCTAATGTTGGCAAAAGGCAACTAGGGAATTGTAGCCACATGTCTAAAAAGGTACAACTCAGGGATTGGAGCCCTAATGTTTGCAAAAGGTGACTATGAAATGGAAGCCCTATATCTAAAAGGCACAACTCAGGGATTGGAGCCCTAATGTTGGCAAAAGGCGACTAGGGTATGGAGGCCCTATGACTAAAAAGGCTCGACATAGGGATTGGAGCCCTAATGTTGGCAAAAGGCGATTAGGGAATGAAGGACCTAATTCTAAAATGGCACTACTTAGGGATTGGAGCCCTAATGTTGGCAAAAGGCGACTAGGGAATTGACGCCCTATGTCTAAAAAGGCACAACTCAGAGGTTGGAGCCCTAATGTTTGCAAAAGGCAACTAGGGAATTATAGCCACATGTCTAAAAAGTTACAACTCATGGATTGGAGCCCTAATGTTGGCAAAAGGTGACTATGGAATGGAAGCCCTATGTCTAAAAGGCACAACTCTGGGATTGGAGCCCCAATGTTGGCAAAAAGCGACTAGGGAATGGAGGCCCTATGTCTAAAAGGCTCAACTCAGGGATTGGAGCCCTAATGTTGGAAAAAGGTGACTAGGGAATGGAGGCCCTATCTCTAAATGGCACAACTCAGGGATTGGAGCCCTAATGTTGGCAAAAGGTGATTAGGGAATGGAGGACCTATGTCTAAAAAGGCATAACTCAGGGATTGAAGCACTAATATTGGCAAAAGGTGACTAGGGAATTGACGCACGGCACAGGTGATGCTACGTTTCATCTAAGGACCTATTGAGACAAGTTTCTCAGGGTTTAACCCTTGAAAAACCATAGTAGTTCTTCTATAAATACCAATGTTTGGTAATAATTTAGGACAACTTTTGGAGCCATCTTCAAATTTTATTCTTCAAAATACTCCAAAAAGTCTTAGTTGTGTAGCCTCTGTTGCTCTGCTCTAAAACAGAAGTGTTCTTTATCTTGCAACTTTCGAAGCTTGTAAAGTCTGTAGGAAAAATCATCCCGCACATTTGTAGTGCCATTTCAATTCTTCAAATTCTCGATTTCTAACAAGCGCTCGTGTCACGTAAGATTGAGTGGGAAGGAATCAAAGGCATAAGCCTCAAAGGAATTGAACCACACGATAAGGAAATCAAGAAGGGAAGTACTCCTAACATCCCCGTAGCCTCCCGAGGATATGTACAGACGTCTCTGTACTGATCCGCGAGACTCTACTAGACTTGCTCATGACTTGTGAGACCGACAGGAACCTAGTGCTCTAATACCATGTTGTCACGACTCAAAATTCATAAGGGTCGTGGTGGCGCCGGACACCTCTGTCAGGCAAGCCAACAAGAATTTATCAATTAAATCCTCTTTTAATACTTTTGAAAATCTAAGGTTTTTCTTTCCATTTTTCATAAATAAAGATCACTACTTGAATTTAGATTTAAATAATAACAATTAGTACATTCCTTCGAAAACCATCCCAGAAACCCGGTGTCACAAGTGCATGAGAAACTTTTGGTAAGGAAAATAAAATACAACACCTGTCTGTAATACAGTGGAGAGGGAATAAGATACAAAATACTGAAATGAACTACACTAGCTGCGGGTCACATCGAACAATGCAACTCACCTAGTCCCAGCATCATCTATGCTGCTATGCCCAATAGGCTGCTAAAGGTATATATACCTGTGCAACAAAAAAAATTGCACAGAAATGTAGTATGAGTACGTAATCAACGTGTACTCAGTGAGTATCCCGCCGAATCCCGAAGGGGTAGAGACGAGATAGCCAACTCTAACACTCACTAGAGGTCAATTAACAATATTCTATAAGTGCGAGGATAATCATGGATTTGTAATAGAAGTTCCAATTGTGAAGCCAGAAAAACAGGTAAACACCTTCAACAATAAATCAAGTGCTTCTAAAGTCTGTTTTTTGTTATCTTATCAGTTTATATCAAGCCACGTAGGGCCAATTTCACAGTAATCCAAGTATAACATGCTTTTCGGGTCCTAGACTACCCGGACAATAGCATAATAGTAGCTACGCACGGACTCTCGTCACCTCGTGCGTACGTAGCCCATACAAATAGGAGCACATGACTAATTTAACTCACCTATGGGGTAAATTCCCCCTCACGAGATTAGAAAGGAGACTCACCTCGCTCCGAAGACTCATAACTGGCATTCTACATTCTTTCGAAGGTTTGAACCAACGCACAATGCACCAAAACTAGCCAATTAACGACAAACTAATAAGAATATGCTCAAATACTTGTTAACAATTCAGATTATACAAATTCCCAACTCCACTTAGTAAAATGACAAAAATGTCCTCGAGCCCACGTGCCCGGAATCCAAGATTTCTTGAAGATAAAGGTTACCTATGACCTTAGGAACTCGAATATATGATTTTCTTTTAATTCCATATCCAAAATCGTGATCAAAATCCAAGATTATAATTTTCTAGGTTTTCCACCAAAACCCTCAATTTTTATACTAATTCTCATGCTTAAATCCATACATAATTGATGTATTTCCGCTTTTGCGGTCCCGCTTCCATGGTGATTTTCCGCTACTGTGGTTATGTTGAACTTAAGCATTCTAGTAGCTGAGGTATTGTGATACTGAAATTATTTAGTTCATTTGTAAAAAATTTAACACCAAATAAGCTGAAATTTTTTTATCCTGGATTCATTAGTTTTGTCATTAAGGTTTTTCAAAAACATCAGCAGAAGATGCTGAAGTTATTTAGTCTATTTGTAAAAACTTCACCAATATATAAGCTGAATTTTTTAGAAAAGCTTTCTAACATACTAGATAAATAATCACCTTATTCTTTCATAATGTATTACTACTATAAAATAATTAGATTGCCAACAGTATTTAAATCATAAAGCTTGAAAACAATAAACGTGAAAAGAATCTCTAAGTGCGACCTTAAACTTCCCATACGTGGAAATATTCACAAATTCTTGTCAACTAACTTACATAATTATTTATGATTTATTTTAAAATAATCTGATAAACATGTTTATGGCAATCATCCATGAACTAAAGTTTCATAGCAGCACCAACAATAGCAGAAGAAAGAAGAAGAAGAAGAAAAAGAAGAAAACGAAGGAGGAGAAGGAGGAGGAGAAAAGGGGTTGGACCAACCAGCACCTTCTCGACACGGAAATGAGCATAACTCCCTCATGCGATGTCCAAATTCGACGATTATTTTTGCTATGGCACCGAAATTACGATACAGATCTAATGGTTCAATAAAAACTTAATTTGGAGCTCATTTACTTAATATGGTACCCCTTTATGTCCAAAGATACGGCGTTGAAACATCAAATAAGAGCGCAATACAACCCCGAAACACACACGAGGCCCCCGGGACCTTAACCAAAAGCACCAACGCATCTTAAAACATTATTCAAACTTGTTCCAATCCTCACAACACCTCAAATAACACCAAAACCATCAATTACATCGAATTCAAGCCTAAGTTCTTCTAAAACTTCCAAAACACGCATTCGATCAAAAACCCAACCAAACCATGTCCAAATGATCTGAAATTTTGCACACATATCCCAAATCACCTAATGATGCTAGAGCAACTCTCGAAATTCCATTCTGACTCCCGGATCAAAATATCACCTATCAACCGGAGATCGCCAAAATACTAACTTCGCCAATTCAAGCCTAAATTAGCAACGGACTTCCAAAATACATTCCGAACACGCTCCCAACTCCAAAATCACCTAACGGAACTAACGGAACCATGAAATTTCCATTCCGAGGCCGAATTCACATTGTTCCAACTATGGACTATTTTCTAATACTTAAGCTCTCATTTAGGTACTAAGTGTCCCAAAACTCTCCAAAATTCAACACCGAACGTCCCGTGCAAACCAAAATAGCAAAAATGAACTTAGGGGAAACAGTTAATAGGGGATCGGGGCGTAAATTTCAAAAATGGCTGGCCGGGTCGTTACATCCTCTCACACTTAAACATTCATTCGTCCTCGAACGAGCATAAAGAACATACCTAGATCAGTGAAAAGATGAGGGTAGCGACTGTCCATATCCCGCTCGGTCTCCCAAGTTGCCTCCTCGACCGGCTGGCCACGCCACTGAACCTTCACTAAAGCAATGTTCTTTGATCTCAACTTTCTGACTTGTCTGTCCAATATAGCCACTGGCTCCTCAACCTAAGATAAATCCTTGTCCAAATGGACTGAGCTGAAATCCAATACGTATGACGAGTCCCCGTGATATCTCCGGAGCATCGAAACATGAAATACCGGATGAACTAATGCTAAGCTGGGAGGTAAAGCAAGCTCATAAGCAACCTCCACAACATGCTTCAATATCTCAAAAGGGCTAATAAACCTCGTACTCAATTTCCCTTTCTTCCCAATTCTCATAATGCCCTTCATAGGCGAAACACGAAGCAGAACCTATTCTCCAACTGTGAGCAAGTGATTTTTGCTCTATATGAATTATTTCCAAAAATTCAAATAAAATGATTTCTTTCGTTATTTTGCAATTTTGTGAATTTTTGTGTTATTTTTGGTTAATTGTTTGCACTTCATTTGTGCATTTTAGTTCACATGGAAAATAAAAAAAATACGCTTAACATTTGCATTCAGGATTTGCATTCATATTTTAGGATTAATTAGTAGTTAAGTTGCTTTTAAAATAAAAATAGAGAAAATGACAAAAAAGGGGGTTCCTTTGCATTTATATTTTTAATTGTTTTAGTTTACAATTAAATAGGAATTAGGGTATTTAGGAAAATATGATTTTTAGTCTTAATTTTGTTTTTGAGTTTTGATTTAGCATTTCACAAAATCAGGAAAAGATTGAATAAATACAAGATAACAAAAGAGAAAAAGAAAACAAAAGAAAGAAAGAAAACAAAAGAAAGAAAGCAATTAAAAGAATTGGGCAATTCCAATTAGAGATCCACCTGGCCCAAACCAACCCCCAGTCCAGGCCCAATCGTCCACCCGACCCAATCCCTGGTCTCTCTAAACGACCTTGTTTAATTAGAATTTAATCTGGACCGTCGATGATAATCAATCAAACGATCCAGAACTAAGGATTCTCGAATATAAGAATGTCGGACCTCACCCCCACCCCCATATCATGATCCCCAAATCACCTCAGAGACCAACCCTGTAACACCGCCGCTAGAAATCGCCCACGGTGGCGGCCCGTCTCTATTCGACCTCAAAATTACACCCCTGGTTCCCCTTCCCTTCCCCTTTACGAATCCACCACTCATTTCCCTCAAATCTCGGTCAAATGTGTCGAATCTTGGGTCAAACATTTTCCGGCCATAACGCAACCTCCTCCAAATCACCCCAAATTTACACCGATGAATCTCCTCCATCTCTTCTTTCCAATGATCTAAGAATCACCCCTCGAATATGGCCGGAACTTCTCGAATATCAATTTGAAATTTTTTGGCCAAAACCCTAATTGCCCCGAATCACTCCAAATTAATACCATGTGATCCCCTCCTCTTCCTCATGAGGATTTCAGCATCATTGGAGTTCAAATATCACCGAAAATGGGATAACTTCGAGTTTGAGAAAAATGTTGAATTCAGTAAGTTTTTTCTGTCTTGTTGTTTCTTTTTCATCTGTTCTTGTTAGTTTGATTCATGTTGTTTCTGATAATTCAATATTGTTTTAATTTATATATGATTTTGATTATTTTTTTAGTCTAGTTCAATCCTAGCTAATCGTTGTTCTATTAGAATAAATGCTTAGGTTAAATCATGAGTTTTAGTAATTGTTCTCTGCCCTGTTATCATAATTATTTTTCAATTCCTTATTAAATTGCTTCTGACTGAGTTTTCTTCAGTTCAATGTTGTTTCGATTGTGATTAGTGGCTTGTGTTAGTTTTAGCATAGTGTTATGTTAATTGTTGTTTACTAATTTGGTTCAATTGATAGAATAATAAGAGTTTGGATAGGGATTACAGTTTTACAGCTAAAATTCATGTTTTCGTTGGTTGACCATGGTTTAATCAGGGCTGGGGGTAGGTTAGTGATTCTAGGAATAAGCTAAGGGAAATTGGGGTAGTTCAAGGGCTTAGAATCTATTAAAGACTGAAATAAGAACTTCTAGAACACTCTAGAATGGGTCTAATTTGGAATTTTAGGAAAACATGGCATGCTTACTTGTGTAACAAGTTAATAACTAGAGGACTCGTTAAAATAAATGAGGGACTAATATGTAAAACACAAATTTGAGGGCTGCCCTCCCTTAGGCCTATAAAATGGCATTCACATGCCTTGAATAAGAAGTTTTTAGCCATCAAATTCCCCCCAAAAAGCTCTTCTCTGATTTTCATATCTGAACTTGAAATTCAAACATTCAAAATCCAAAAAAGAACAAAAAAACAGGAAAATCAAAAAAAAATTACTGTTTCATTGCCTCTTTAGATCATTCTCAAATTCCAATTTTTGAACTTATTTATTTCCGTTCTAAGTTCGAGTTTTAAAAGCATCTAGAGGTATTTGGTGACTTGTTCAAGTGAATTTGGGTCCGCTTCAGTTGGTTTTGGTTGAGGTATACTCCAGTGAAGTTTCAGAAGCATTTTAGTTCAATTTCGAAGACATTTAGGTTTTCAAGTCAGATTGTGGTTAGTCGAGCTGTTGGTTAGTTGTTTTCTGATTGCTGGAGTGTTTCTAGAATGCTTGGGTGCAACCTCAAGTGCATTTGAGTCTATTTGATTTGCTTGTGGTTAAGTTTCTGGAGTCATTTTATTTCAAACTTCTACTAAGTTACTGAACTCACTCCTAGCTAACTGCTCGACCTTAGCTGTTATTGCCGCTGATCTCTCTTCCTCCTTCTTAATTTTGAATTCCAGGTACACTCTCCTTGTCTCTAATGATGTGGAAATTTTGTTCAAATGTATGAACGATTTGGAAAGTCAATGACGAGGAAGTTCTATTTGTTCACTTGAATTTGTTGAGAGTTGTTGTAGCTTTTAATATTCAAATTAGATATTCATGTTTATTTGGAACTGTATTGAACTATTGGACTGTTTTAGCTGAGAATTGTTAATCTAATTAGTTGTACTCCTGGAAGCATGATAGTTCTATAGCTAGCAATTTGGTTTAACTTGTGCTGTTATTATAGTGTAGAATCTCAGTATGCTTTCATATGTATTCGACTGGACTGTTTTAGGATTGTTCAAATTCGTGATCATCTATGCTATAATCTTCGTATAGTTAGTGCAGGGCTTAAACTAAAAAATCTGAAATAGTTGGGGAATTGTAGTTGATTTTGGAAGCCAGTGTAATGGCCACTTCAAGTTTAATGGCACGGAATTCATTGTTGCAATATAAGTGTTTGTAAGTTTAGGTTAATAGCTCAGTAGTTACTTGAATTAAACATGCCTCATTAATTAAGACTATTTTGAATTACTTCATGTTAGTGATTAGTAGAATCGTGGGGTGTCAGTGTCTAGTCATTTGAGGTTCATGATACAAATTTTGGTGTTAAAATATACCCTATTTCTCTGTTTGCTTTTCAATTTCTGCCATGTTTTATTGCCCGAACTACGCTGGTTTGATTCTCACCGGATGTGAGATACGTAGGCAACCCTCATCGGGTCCAACTACCCCTTTTGCAAAAATAGCCAAAAATACCAAAATTTTAATTCTTATCCAATAAGTCGGGTGACGCCATTCTTGTTTAAAAATAAGCCGAATGTCCCCAAAAGGGCGCTGGAGGGCTATTTTTGCAAGAACAACAACCATGAGGCGTTTTTAAATGGTTTGCGGGCACAGCCTTCAAATCTCCCTTTCGGAAGTGCTGAAAGGTCGTATCTGCAAAACTGAGTCTTTGTTTCCGTAAAAAAAAAAATTTGCAAAAATAGCCACTTTATTTTTTTAAGTCAAAATAAGTCATTACATGGCCAGTTTTCTTCAAATAGTCACAGTTGACATTGAAGCCTTCTCAGTCTTGCGCAGGCCTGCGGCGATGCCAAGTGATGCCCCGCAGGACCCAGGATGTGAAGCTTTGATATACTCTTGATCTACTTTTTAATCGAGTTTGTATTTTGTTATTTTGAGTCTGCTTTTGTAGTTTCCCTTCAAGAAAAACAAATAGTCTTGTAGTCTTTGTAATCGTAGTCGTTATTAATGAAAATTGAAAATTTCCCAAAATTGTCTCCTTATTTCTGCATTTATGTGCAAGAACTACGCTTGTTCTGATTCATGCGGGGTCATGATACGTAGGCAATCTCCATAGGATTCGACCATAACCAAAAGAAAAAAAAGTAAAGAAAAGAGAGGAAAAACGACAAAAACGCAAAAAGAAAAGAAAAGAGCGGAAAAACAAGAAAAAAGGGAGAGAATAGGAACAAGAAAAGACAAAGGAAATAGTGAAAAGAAGAAAAAAACGGAAAACAAAGAAAGGGAAAGTTTGCAATTGGAAATAAGGAAAAGCAGGGATGACGCATGCAGCCAAGCAAAGGCATAATAGAAAACTATTAACTGCTTAGGTGCATTCATTCCCTAAAAGGGCGACTATCTATTTGTTAATGCTCTAACCACTAACAAAGTTGTTGTTGATGATGAGTCCATGCAGGTGGTTTAGTTGGTTGGCATCCTGGCAACCCATTCCTACAACACCCGGTCAAAAAACAAACTGAACATGAAAGGCCAAGAATCAGATACCAGTATCGTGGACCCATCAAAAGAGGTAGAAGTAGTGGATGTCAAAGCAATGAGGGAAGAGATGTATAAGTTGAGGCAGCAGATGGCCGAGATGCATCAGGCCTGGGCTAAGGGTCAGCCAGTGCCAGTTTATCCCGCCAATCCAGCATATATCCCACCTTTGGCTCAATCTCAGGAGCCTCCTACTGTGAATTCATCTCCAGCTTTCCCTTTCTACTAACAGAATTATGGCACCCCCTCCTATACTCCCCAAGCTCCACCACCCAAACAAAACTTTCCTCCACCAATCACCCCTGTCCTTTTGGCGCCTCCACCTGCCACATTGCAAAGATCTTCCAGTGAGCCAGTGTTTCAAACTCACGATAGCCAGTACTACCCTCCTGAGCCGACCTTTAAATCTCCTGAGCCATATTCCAACTCCCCTCACTTTGAGCACCCAGTGGAAACTAACAAGCCGCTTAAAGATCCAGAACAGGAAGAGATGTTTCGAAAAGTAAAAAGCCTGGAGCAATCCTTCAGGAACATGCAAGGATTGGGTGGCCAACTCAGTATGGCCTACAAGGATTTTTGCTTGTTTCCCGATGTCCAGTTTCCAGCAGGATTCAAGCTACCCAAGTTTGACTTATATGATGGACATGGTGACCTTGTAGCCCATCTAAGGGGATTCTGCAGCAAAATGAGAGGAGCTAGGGAAGGGATGAATTATTGATGGCGTACTTTAGTCAAAGTCTCAATAGTGCGGCCTTGGAATGGTACACGCTACAGGATCATGCCCGATGGTACACGTGGGATGATTTGGCCCAAGCGTTTGTAGTCCACTTTCAATATAATCTCAAAATTGTCCCGGACCGTCTGTCACTGACCAAAATTGAGAAGAAGCTCGAGGAAAGCTTCAGAAAGTATGGTTTCCGTTGGAGAGAGTAGGAAACAAGAGTCGATCCTCCAATGAGGGAAAGCGAGATGGTTGATTACTTCCTGCGGGCTTTGGAGCCTACCTACTATGGTCATTTGGTGTCAACAATGGGAAAAACTTTTAACGAGGTAGTGAAAATGGGAGGCATGGTGGAAGAGGGGCTTAATCCAACAAAATTATGCGTTATTCGACGATCAAGGCAACTACCCAGGCTATCCAGAGTGGCATTAAAGGGGTATTGGGAAAGAAAAAGAAAGAAGATGTGGCGGTAGTTGACTCGAGAACTTGCCCCAGGGGCCCATCACCATATTACCATCAACCTCAACCCCGTCCCCAAACCTACCCCCACACTCCACAGCACTATTACCCACCCTATGATCCCTACTTCTCTATCCACCATGCCCAAACGTACTCCCAACATCCTACCCATGCGCAATGGCGTGCACCCACCCCACCAAAATACTTACCCAACCTAAAACACCTTCCTACCTCCCAGAGCCTACAGGAATCCCCTTGGAGCAGGTTTGCGGGCCAGTAAAAATTTCAAGCAAGAGAGGGCATAGAAGCAAGAAACTTTCACCCCTTTGGGAGAGTCATATGAAAACTTATTTGAGAAACTAAAGCATTATAACCTGATTGCACCGATTCCTCTGAATCATGTGGACAAACGTGCAAGAGGTTTTGACCCTTCCAGAAGGTGAGGATACCATTCCAATGTCCAGGGGCACGATGCCTAAAGTTGCCGGGATTTGAAAAGGGAGATAGAAAGAATGATTCAGGAAGGGTTAATTGTGGTCCAAGACAGTGCCACCCAGAACATTGCACAGAATCCTTTGCCTGCACATGATGACGCACATTTTGTGGAAAAGATCTGTGGTGACAAGGAGTATGATAATCCTCTCGGAAACTTGTTGAATGATGTCAATGATATTGAAATTGGTGAAGGTCCCAGCAATTTTTGATGTGCAGTCCAGCGGCTAAGATATCGAGTTGGTGATTGGAAAGACGCTCCATCTCTAGGTTGGTTAGAGTGGCATTTTGGTGGTTTATTTTGTTGTTATTTCTGTTGTCCGGGTTATTTTCAGGGTTGTAATCCGGACATTGTCTTGTGACTCAAACCCTTCTATCTTTTCACTTTGCCATAATAGCTTGTTTAGTGCTGTCTAGGTTTCTTTGTGTGTACTATTGTTTAAACCCTTTCACCGTCAGTGTAATGCAATTCTCTATTTCCTGCCATTTCTAGTCATTTTGTTTATTTTTCTTCTCCTTTTACAATTCTTTTCATGCTGGTTCTAGTGACATGACATGCACGCATAATTCTTAGCCTCGTTTCAAAAGTCAGTTTAGTAATGAAGCAATGAAACAATGTTGAAGATGTAAGGACATTCGAAGAAAATAAGTAAGGGCATTTCGAGATCACTTCGAGCCCAAATTGTGTGAAACTGGAGCAGATAGAACATAAAGAAATACTATTGACAAGTTTGCCCCAAGTTTACAGGGGCCGTTCGTGGTACCGTGCTTTTTGTCCCAATGGGGCTGGATAATTGACAAATGTAGAAGGCAAATACGTGAACACGGTTACTAATTCTGGCGCAATCAAAGATGTTATAATTGCGTAGTTTGTACTTGGCATGTTTTGGAGATTGGAATGACGAAGGCATTTTATTCTGCTATCCAAACACTTTATCTTACCCCTTGAGCCTCGATTATTATCTTGCATACCCCTCTTTCGGAATCGATAACAATACTCGAAAACCCGAGCAGGGAAAATCAGCGGAGAAATAAGAAAAACCAGTCCAAAAGAAAAGAAAAGGAAAAGAATAAGAAAACAAAAGAGAATAAAAGAGAAAAGAAAAGAAAGAAAAAGAGAAAAGGAAAAGGGAAAAGGAAAAGGGAAAAGCAAAGAAAAAGAAAAAAAAAAGAAAAGAAGAAAATGAAGAAAAGAAAAAAAAAGGGAAAAGAAATGAAAAGAAGAAAGAAAACAAAAGTGGAAGAAAAGAAAGATCGCAATAGCAAAGTAATTTTATGACCTGAACTACGTTTGACTTGATCCCGAAAGGGTACGTAGGCAGCCTCTCTCTGAGGTTCAGTAACACTAAAATAAAAGTCCAAAGTCCCCCAAGAAAGAAACTGGGGCAGAAGTTATGGTTGTTGTGGGAAATCCGATTCTGAAAGTTGTAATTTTGAACCTATGATGAAATTATTTTGAACCTTTAATACCCTTTCTTTCTAACCCTATCCAAAAGCCCACATTACGGTCCAAAGAAAGACCTTCTGATCAATATTTGAGAGAGGCCAAGTCAAGCGAGTAGAGGTGAACCATATCAGGGGCAACACTCTGGTCCAAATAAGGGAAATGAAGAATGAGAGAATGATGATAATAAATGCCCTCACGGGTACCGCATGGCGATGAAAGCTGAGAGGAAAAAAATGAGAGAGTCTTATTGGTGAAAACTTTTACGGGCACCATAAGGCGACGGTGAGTTGAGAGAGACCAAAATGAGAGAGGTTTGATGGTGAAAAACCATACGGGCATTACAAGTCGAATAAGGATTTTGAATCAGATCGGGTAAGTGGAGCATTGAAGCCCAGTTCCACGATGAAAGGTACAACAAGAGCTGAACATTAGGTTTGCTAAACAGAATAGGCTGCAGGTGCATGTCAAGGTCGTTATAGTCGGTATCCACCTCCGATAGGTTTCTACTTCGTAGTTTTCTTATTAGGAATCATCTCTTTCCTGTTTCCTTCACTCTGTTCCTTTTCTCTTGCTTACTTCCTCCTCTTGAGTATGTTTGGTCATAACTGGTGAGAAATGACTTCAAAATCTTCCACCAGCTTTCTAATTGCACAAACAAAGTCTGGCTAGCACATCAAAGTGTCACAAGTCGGGAAAAACAACAAGAGCACCGAGCTGGCAATAACCAACCTGCTTTAGGATCTTTGAGAAATGCAAAGGCTTGGTATATATCAATTCATGAACAATGCAACAGATGAAGGTTTAGTTTGAACAGATCAAAGGTACTTCCTGTGATAGGATTGACAAAGGGTGGTAAACCAGTCACGAGCAAGACTTTCCAAGTAGAAGTCAAAGTTATCATAGCCAATAGGGGAGCTGTAGACCTCAAAGACCGGACCAGGGTTTTGAGTTAAGAAAGAACATCTGGAGTGGGTGGCAATTGATGTGCCTTGGGATTCATGAGAAATACAAGCGTTTGATACGTCTCAATTCAGGAACCATGCAACAGATGGAGGGTGTTTTGGTGAACGGATCAGAGCTATTCTCCGTGTCAAGGGTAGCAAAGAAAGTGGTTAGTCAATAAACAAGCAAGATCTTCGAATGGAATCAGTTATCATGACAAGTTAAGGAGCAATAAACCTCAAGGCCGAAACTAGTATTTAAGCCGAGAAAAGAACATCATACACACGGAGTGGGGGAAATAGATGTGTTTTGGGGTTCATGTGGGACACAAAGGTTGGGGAGGCACCAGTTCATGCAATGCAACAAATAGAAGATATTGGGTCTGAACGGAGAAGGCATTTCATGTGATGAGGATGAAAGTGAAAAGGGTTAGTCCATAAACAAGCAAGGTCCTCGAGTGGAAATCAGTCATCTTGGCAAATGCAGAAGCAGTCGCCCTCAAAGTTCAAGGCCACAAACCAATCACCATATTTTAAACTCATAAGTTTTCTTTGTTTGAAACAGGAACAAAGCAATGCAAGAAAGTTGATTCAACAATAAGAAAAACAAGAAAACAAAAGGAAGAAGAGGAGAGCTGACAAAAGGGAAGTTTATCACATCTTTGCCCTTGCCGGTCTTGTTAGTGTGCATAAAAGGCTGCCATTGCTTTTCACATTTTTTCCTCTTAGGATAAAAGTCCTAGTCTGATGGATTTTCCTCTAGATAAAAAGACCTAGTCTGATGAATTTTCTCCTAGGGTCAACGTCTTAGTCTGATGAATCTTTCTCCTAAGATAACAAAAGACCTAGTCTGATGAATTTTCTCCTGGGATCTAAATATTAGTCTGATGAATCTTTCTCCTAAGATAGAAAACCTAGTCTGATGAACTTTCTCCTAGGATCAAAATCTTAGTCTGATGAATCTTTCTCCTAAGATAGAAAACCTAGTCTGATGAACTTTCTCCTAGGATCAAAATCTTAGTCTGATGAAACTTTCTCCTAACATAACAAGATAACAAAAAACTTAGGCCGATGAATTTTCTCCTAGAGTCTGCACTTAGTCTGATGAATCTTTCTCCTAAGATAGAAAACCTAGTCTGATGAATGTTCTCCTAGGATAAAATCTTATGTCTGATGAATCTTTGAAATTCAATTTTTAATATTTGATAACATGTTGTACCCAGTCACCAAACTGGGGCAGAAAATTTTCTTTGTTTGTCTATTTTGTTGAAGTCAAGAGCCCACCTGGAGAACAAGGGAATTCTTTTCAAGTTCAGCAATCAGGAGCACACCTGGAGAACAAGGGAATACATTTCAAGCTTCAGCAATCAGGCGCCCACCTGGAGAACAAGGGAAGTACAATTCAAATTTTAGCTTTCAAGTTTTTGACATTTGATAACATGATATGCCCGGCCACAAACTAGGGCAGAAAATTTTCTTTGTTTGTTTATTTTGTTGCAGTCAGGCGCCCACCTAGAGAACAAGGGAATACATTTCGAGTTCAGCAGTCAGGAGCCCACCTGGAGAACAAGAGAATACTTTTCAAGTTCGGCAATCAAGAGCCCACCTGGAGAACAAGGGAATACTTTTCAAGATCATCAATCAGGCGCCCACCTGGAGAACAAAGGAAGTGCAATTCAAATTTAAGATTTTAATTTTTAATATTTGATAACATGTTGTACCCAGCTACCAAACTGGGGCAGAATATTTTCTTTGTTTGTATATTTTGTTACAGTCAGGAGCCCACCTGGAGAACAAGGGAATACTTTTCAAGCGTCGGCAGTCATGAGCCCGCCTGGAGAATAGAGGCATATATTTAAAATTTCAGCAGTCAAGCATCACTCGGAGGAATGGAAAAACATCTCCGATCATAATGCAAGGCAACAACAAGGATTCCATCGGAAGAATACAAGTTCAAGGCAACACAAGAGAAAGTTTGAAGACATAGATAGGACCTTTTTGTAATTCATAGATCACAGCATAGGCTAGCTTTTTTTTTCTGACATGGTGTAATAAGGGAGGTCAGCAAGCAGTAGTAGCAACAATCGTAGTGAAATCACAGCTCCTGGTAGTCCCAACTACTAGACACTCCTGAACTACACTGACCTGATTCCATTTTAGCTAAGGATATGTAGGCAACCTCCGAAGCAGGATGCGGTCAACTTTTTCAAAAAAATGCTTCACACGAAATATTCAAACGGGCAAAAATCGCTCGTATTTTCTCACTTATCTTTGCGTGAAAACTCTTTGTGTTTTCGGGCAACGAGGGGCAGCTGTGAGCACGTAATTTTTGCCCGATATGAATTATTCCCAAATTCAAACAAAATGATTTCTTTCGTTATTTTGCAATTTTGTGAATTTTTGTGTTATTTTTTGTTAATTGTTGGCATTTCATTTGTGCAATTTAATTCACATGGAAAATATAAAAAATACGCTTGATATTTGCATTCAGGATTTTCTTTCATATTTTAGGATTAATTAGTAGTTAAGTTGCTTTTAAAATAAAAATAGAGAAAATAACAAAAACGGGGTTCTTTTGCATTTATATTTTTAATTGTTTTAGTTTACAGTTAAATAGAATTAGGGTATTTAGGAAAATATGATTTTTAGTCTTAATTTTGTTTTTGAGATTTAATTTAGCATTACACAAAATTAGGAAAATATTGAATAAATATAAGATAACAAAAGAGAAAAAGAAAACAAAAGAAAGAAAGAAAACAAAAGAAAGAAAGCAATTAAAAGAATTGGGCCATTCCAATTAGAGATCTGCCTGGCCCAACCCAACCCCCAGTCCAGGCCCAATCATCCACCCGAGCCAGTCCCTGGTCTATCCAAACGACCCCGTTTAATTAGCATTTAATTTGAACCGTCGATGATAATCAANCCCCCCCCCCCCCCCCAATCATCATCCACAAATCACCCCAAAGACCGACCCTGTAACGCCGCCACTGAAAATTGCCCACGGTGGCGGCCCGTCTCCTGTAACCCCTCGAATATGGACGGAACTTCTCGAATATCGATCTGAAGTTTTCCGGCCAAAACCCTAATTGCCCCAAACCACTCCAAATTAATACCATGTTATCCCCTCCTCTTCCTCATGAGGATTTCAGCGTCATTGGAGTTCAAATATCACAAAAAATGGGCTAACTTAGAGTTTGAGAAAAATGCTAAAATCGGTAATTTTTTCGGTCTTGTTGTTTCTTTTTCATCTTTCTTGTTAATTTGATTCAAGTTGTTTCTGATAATTCAATATTGTTTTAATTTCTATATGATTTTGATTTTTTTTAAGTCTAGTTCAATCCTAGCTAATCGTTGTTCTATTAGAATAAATGCTTAGGTTAAATCATGAGTTTTAGTAATTGTTCTCTGCCCTGTTATCATAATTTTTTTTCAATTCCTTATTAAATTGCTTCTGACTGATTTTTCTTCAGTTCAGTGTTGTTTCGATTGTGATTAGTGGCTTGTGTTAGTTTTAGCATAGTGTTATGTTAATTATTGTTTACTAATTTGGTTCAATTGATAGAATAATAAGAGTTTGGATAGGGATTACAGTTTTACAGCTAAAATTCATGTTTTCGTTAGTTGACCATGGTTTAATCAGGGCTGGGGGTAGGTTAGTGATTCTAGGAATAAGTTAAGGGAAATTGGGGTTGTTCAAGGGCTTGGAATCTGTTAAAGACTAAAATAAGAACTTCTAGAACACTCTAGAATGGGTCTAATTTGGAATTTTTTTTAAACATGGTGTGCTTACTTGTGTAACAAGTTAATAACTAGAGAACTCGTTGAAAATAAATGAGGGACTAATATGTAAAACACAAATTTGGTGGTTTCCTTCCCTTAGGCCTATAAAATGGCATTCACATGCCTTGAATAAGAAGTTTTTAGCCATCAAATTTCCCCCAAAAAGCTCTTCTCTGATTTTCAGATCTGAACTTGAAATTCAAACATTCAGAATCCAAAAAACAACAAAAAAACAGAAAAATCAAAAACAAATTATTGTTTCGTTGCCTCTTTAGATCATTCTTAAATTCCTATTTTTGAACTTATTTATTTCCGTTCTAAGTTCGAGTTTTAAAAGCATCTAAAGGTATTTCGTGAATTGTTCGAGTGAATTTGGGTCCGCTTCAGTTGGTTTTGGTTGAGGTATACTCCAGTGAAGTTTAAGAAGCATTTTAGTTCAATTTCTAAGACATTTAGGTTTTCAAGTCAGATTGTGGTTAGTCGAGCTGTTGGTTAGTTATTTTCTGATTGCTGGAGTGTTTCTGGAATGCTTGGGTGCAACCTCAAGTGAACTTGAGTCTATTTGATTTGCTTGTGGTTAAGTTTCTGGAGTCATTTGATTTCAAACTTCTGCTGAGTTACTGAATTCACTCCTGGCTAACTGCTCGACCTTAGCTGTTATTGTCGCTGATCTCTCTTCCTCCTTCTTAATTTTGAATTCCAGGTACACTCTCCTTGTCTCTAATGATTAGGAAATTTGGTTCAAATGTACGAACGATTTGGAAAGTCAATGACGAGGAAGTGCTATGTGTTCACTTGAATTTATTGAGAGTTGTTGTAGCTTTTAATATTCAAATTAGATATTCATGTTTATTTGGAACTGTATTGAACTATTGGACTGTTTTAGCTGAGAATTGTTAATCTAATTAGTTGTACTCCTGGAAGCATGAGAGTTCTATAGCTAGCAATTTGGTTTAACTTGTGCTGTTAATATAGTGTAGAATCTCAGTATGCTTTAATATGTATTCAACTGGACTGCTTTAGGATTGTTCAAACTCGTGATCATCTATGCTATAATCTTCGTATAGTTAGTGCAGGGCTTAAACTAAAAAATCAGAAACAGTTGGGGAATTGTAGGTTATTTTGGAAACCACTGTGATGGCCACCTCAAGTTTAATGGCACGGAATTCATTGTTGCAATATAAGTGTTAGTAATTTTAGGTTAATAGCTCAGTAGTTACTTAAATTAAACATGCCTCATTAATTAAGACTATTTTGAATTACTTCAAGTTAGTGATTAGTAGAATCGTGGAGTGTCAGTGTCTAGTCATTTGAGGTTCATGATATGAATTTTGGTGTTAAAATCCACCCTATTTCTCTGTTTGCTTTTCAATTTCTGCCATGTTTTAACAATCGTCAGTAGGCGAATAGACAACAATATTAGCGTGGGCCCAGGTTCAGTGCCGACTCATTTGGGCCTGGGCCAAGGTGTTTGATGGATCAGATGAAATTGTGCAGTTCTAGATGTAAGGTCTCCTCGTTGGGCTTATCTTGGAGCCCAATAATAGGACTATGGTGCAGAATTACTATTTGGTTTGCGTCGGTCCAGTAACAAATTAATTAGGATTTCTTTTTCTTAGTAGAGACAAACTAAACAGAAAATCATAGTTTATTTTAGGATTGACCTTTAAATAATAAATGTGATGAGCCTCGCTAAATAAAAATGTAAATTGCGGGGCCCTCAATAAAAATTTGTAATAAAATCCTTAGGATTCGGGATGGGCTGTTTAGCAAACTTCACGGCTTTCCCTAAAGATAGTAACGCGTTAGTCCCTTTAGGCATGACTTTTAATAACGTTACCTTCCTAAATTCGGGTGCGTATTTATGTGACCCAAATCCAAATCTCAACGAAGTCAAAATGTGTCAACAACCACGGGTGCATTTATGTGACGTGGTTCGAGACACGTTTTCGCGACGTTGTAATTCTTGCTAAAAATAATAATAAAGGCGGCTTAAAATTAAAAAATACATAAGCTAGAACATGTTTTGAAATTAGATAAAACCAAATATGACAGTTGAGCAACCGTGCTAGAACCACAAAACTCGGGAATACCTAACACCTTCTCCCGGGTTAACAGAATTCCTTACTCGGATTTCTGGTTCGCGGACTGTTAACAGAGTCATATTTTCCTCAGTTCGGGATTCAGCCGATGACTTGGGACACCATTAATCTCCCAAGTGGCGACTCTGAATTTTAATAATAAATCACTTTCCGATTGTCCTTTAAGTGGAAAAACTCCTTTATGCCCTTGCGGGTGTAGTGGAAAAGGAGGTGTGACACCAACCATATCGGAACCATCACGAACTTTCCGGTCCTCATAACTATTCTGTCTGGATGAGGCTATACAGCGTCTATCTTGAATCACTTTAAACTTTTCCAAAGCATCCTGGACCAAATCTGTACCCAATAATCTAGCCTCACTGGCTTGAACCAACCCACCGGGTCTCTGGTTCTTATATTTCACCTGCTCACAGTTGAGGCACCGAGGTACAAACCCGACTAGGCTCCGAAATATCCAATATCACAAACTTGCTGGCTAAGGCCTGAACATCCATCGTCATAGGCCTACCTAATATTGGTAGGTAAACCAAACTTCCCAAACTCTCTGCCTGGCAACTCAAAGCATCGTCCACTACATTGGCCTTGCCCAGGTTAGAGGATAGTGATGTCATAATCCTTTCGCAACTCTAACCACATTCCCTGGCACAAATTTAGATCATTTTCCTTGAACAGGTGCTGCAAGCTCCGGTGATCATTATAAATCTCACAAGGCACACCGTACAAATAATGACGCCAGGTCCTTAACGCCTGAGCAATAGCAGCTAACTCAAGATCGTGAACAGGATAATTCTTCTCATTTACCTTCAAGTGTCTGGGCGCGTAGGAAAACACCCTACCGTCCTGCATCAATACCCCTCCAAGGCCAAATCATCGAGGCATCAAAATAGACAGTATAAGACCCTGAACCTATAGGCAATATCAAAACAGGGGCTGTAGTCAAAGGTGTCTTGAGCTTCTGAAAGCTCGCCCCGCACTCTTCCATAAAACGACGGTAGTAACCCGCCAAGCAAAGGAAACTGCGAATCTCCGTAGCTGAGGGACGAGGCCAACTCTGCACTGCCTCTACCTTCTTCGGATCCACTCGAATGCCTTACTCGATACTACGTGGCCTAAGAATGCCATAGAATCCAACCAAAACTCATATTTTGTAAACTTTGCATGTAACTTCTTCTCTTTCAGGGTCTGAAGCATTGTTCTTAGGTGCTTCTCATGATCTTCCCGACTTCGGGAATACACCAGGATGTCATCAATAAAGACAATAACAAAATTAAAGATATGGCCGAAATACACTGTACATCAAATGAACAAAAGCTACTGGGCATTGGTCAGCCCAAATGACATACAAGGAACTCGTAATGATCATATCGAGTCATGAAAGCAGTCTTCGGGATATCTGGCTCCCGAACATTCAACTGAAGGTAACCTGAGCGCACTTCAATCTTAGAAAACACACGTGCGCCCTAAATTTAGTCAAACAGATCATCACAACGAGGCAAAGGATAACGGTTATTCACTATAGCCTTGTTCAACTGGCGATAATCAATACACATACACATGGAACCATCCTTCTTCTTCACAACAAGATAGGAGCACCCCCAAGGTGATATACTGGGCAGAATAAAACACCTATCAAGCAAATTTCTGTAACTAATCCTTCAACTTAACTGAAGGTTTCACCTCATCCTTAGTCCATAACCTTGGGACAGGATCCAAATTTCAACATCTAACATTCGTCATAGGACCCAAACTCCACATCATCACACTGCATTATTCTTATTTCAACACATTTCAACTTTTAATAGCGCTTAAATACTTCAAAATTGTTTCTCCGGGATGTTACATTCTCCTCTACTTAGGGTCATTCGTCCTTAAATACACAACATATCTTATCTCTTTCTTTGCACATCTTAATGTCTTAAATTATTTTCTAACTCCCAAATTTTTCAGAAATTTTGGCAGAGCCTCCCCTGTAATTGGGTTTATCCTCCTACCAGAGTAACACCAAAACAACTCATAACAACACATCCACAACCCAATAAAACACCACAACGTATATATCAATAACACTAATCTCAGTATTACAAGAATTGCATCTGATATCTAGACATGAAACATATCATCTGCATGCCCATAACCACGTCTCTAGCCCTAATAGTTGTTCATAAATCACAATATTGCCAATAAACCTTATGTTAACAAACATCTCATTTCAGACCCTCACTTTACTTACAACGAGGCATGGAGACCTCATAATTACTTACCCGAATTAACGAGTCACATTTATCGCCACCTAGGCACCCATCTCATAGGCTAAAGCTCAACATTTACAACACACAAAAAATGGCTGAATATGAACAAAAAATATACAAGAATTGTCAAATAAGCCTGACAGGTATAACTCCTATTTAAAATATAGTACAAAAAACAAATTTAATTTCATAAAAGGAGAATTTTAAACACATAAACTTTTCATCACAAGGACCTCGTCCTTATATAACATCCACCGCAGGTCGTAGCCCAGTCTAAATATTTCACATCATATAAAAAGGTGAGGATCTCGTCCTCAACTCTGAATCACAAGTATTTGCACATTGTGACAACTGAAATTTTTTTTTCATTTCCTTTCTTTCTTCTTTTAAATAATTTTTGCCAACCAAAATCACAACATATAATGAACCCTCATACCGATAGGGCATATAATTCACAATTGAATTTAATTATCCTGAAATCACATCAAAACCCACTGTAGTAAGTAGTAGAAAGTCTATTTTGGCCTCATAGCTATTCTTAGTGACCAACACATAATGATAGAAATAGATATCTCTATATAATATCCCAATGTGTGTATTCACATAAGTAGATTTCAGGATTACAAAGCTCACTCATGAGTGGAGCATATTAAGAGGACTTGCCTAAATTTTTAGAACCAAAACAAATTAAGGAAAAATATTGTTTTTTTATAACAATCGGAATTTGTATCTGTAATGACACCATCTGGTGTAGTGGCCTCAGCCACACCATAGCAATTATATCAATGGGTCGGCCTCCGCCTCTCATGTGACATATACCCGCTCTCCCTCCATCTCTAACTTGTAGTGTATGTAGATTAGTAACTATGATGGAGTGTGTGGACCGGGTGTTCTGATTAAACAGATTTCTCCAAAGCCTAGGACAATTTCTCATGATGTTTCTACTATCACCACATTCATAACACTCATCTGCAGTTCGGCTACTCATATTGAGTCTGTGCCAGATAACTAGAATAACTATTTAAGGAATCCCATGCTAGTGGTGCATTAAAAGATGATTATCACATGAGAGTGCCCTGATTAATGGGGCACCATGAGTATTCTGAAATTGTTTCCATTTCTCTGTTGATACTGAAATGTAGAATTATTATGGACATAGGAATATCGAAATTCTAAACATCGCCCATAAATCTCAGCTCTTACTCATATACAAGTTTCAGAGAACTTTTGAATACCATATAAATATATCACATGTCAAATCTGACATTACGCATGCCCCACAATTTGATCGTTGATAGTGGACTCTCTTCACTTTGGTGCAAAGCCATAAGATACATCCCGATACTTCACGATCCTAACCTTTATCGCTCGTACGTCACCATCATAAGACACCTCAAGCCGTTCGTTTGGCACATGTCATTCTTAGGACAGTTAAACTCACTTCCTCCAGTATCTCGGTTGCTAGTTGTACCCTTCGCTAAATAGACATCTCATACGAACCACATAGTCTCTATTACCACCAACTATCTTTAGATCTACATCCACCTCATGACTCTACCATTACTGCGATGATTAGGAAATTAAGTAAACCTTCTTAAGACCGTACTTATCAACCAGATGTCTGAACTTATTGCACCCCCATGTGCACAATTAAATGATCTCTCAATACGCCTGCATTATCGATATGGATGACACGCGGTAACAATGGTTGAGTAAATTCTTCGCTCCCTTATAATCCTTCTGCAGCAACACAAACCGTCGGCGCATACTTGATACCAAGTGCGCAATTTCAATATATGAGTGGATGCAAAAGAACATATGATATGATATTGGCTCCAATTGAATAAATGACACACGATAAGGAATGAAATGAAGTGGAATTTTCCTAACAGTTACGTAGCCTCTCGTAGATAAGTACAGACGTCTCTATACCGATCATCGAGACTCTAATAAACCGGCCTATGTTCCGTGACTCCTATGAACCTAGAACTCTGATACCAACTTGTCACGCCCCCAGTTCACCCTCCATGAACATGTCGTGAGGCCACCTAGTTCCTACACCTAGTTAAGCCTAACAATGCGGAAATTCTATATAACTCGCGAAAATAATTAATCAAAACTGAACATATGTAAAATAATAGCTGCATATAAGGCCGTTCGGCCTATACAACTCAAAGAAATGCGAAAGTCTACAACTCAATCCCAAAAACCAGAAACTTATGGGAAACACAGGCTAATAGAAAGGAAGTACACTGCTCTAACTCCAGAATGTCTACACAACCGAAAGAAAGGAAGGTCATATACCAAAGCTGGAATAGGATATAGACTTCTGGTTTGCGGACTTGGCAGATGTACCTCAAAGTCTCTGCTAGACCTCTCCTCCGCAAGGATAGTACGCCTGAGTGGGGGTACCTTGATCTGCACATGAAAATCATGCACAGAAAGGGCATGAGTACACCACAACGGTACTCAGTAAGGGCCAAGCCTAACCTCGGTTGGATAGTGACGAGGAAGGTCAGGGCCCTACTGAGATAAAATAAAATAATAATGTTGACAATAGTATGAAATAAACAGAAATAATGAGATACGGCTATTGAGTCAATCGGATTACACAAAACAACAATTTATATGCAGAAAATAAGATAACACACAGTAAACAGCTCAATACTAACACCAATAATGAGGATCTCCCAGGATATCATCCTGTAGTCCATTTTATCAATCTGTCCAAGGAGCTCCCGGGATACCGTCCCGTAGCCCATCGTATGAAAATATCTGAAGGCTCTCTCGGGATACCGTCCCATAGTCCAACTATTAATATGCTGGGGGATCTCCCGGGAATCTAACCCGTAGTCCCAAAGTAAATGTGCAGGGGCATCTCCCAGGAATATAACCCATAGTCTCAAAGTAAATGTGCAGGGGAATCTCCCGGGAATCTAACCCGTAGTCCCGAAGTAAACAAACAAGGGGGGAGCTACCGGAATCCCACATCTGTAGTACCAATGTAAATGCGCAACCAAAATCAGAGAATATTCAAAAACTGAAGTACAACAGTACACAGCAACATATAATTCTGGTCTAACATGCTCCACGTAATTACAATTAAGGCAAATTAAGCAAATAGGCAATTTGGATCAACTAAACATGCTTTTCTATACTAGCACAGGCTATAATAGCATGTAGAATAAAGTAATTACGAAAGAAACTCAGTTCAAGTATTTTAAGTAAAAATTCGGGTTTTCAAAAATTAGCTCAAGTACGTGCTCATCACTTCACGTACAAGGCATTCAATTACCAAATATCACATCCTAAGGGACAAAGTCCCTCACACAAGTTTAGACAAGCAACTTACCTCGAACAAGTGCAAGTCAACCTGAAACCACGCTCTTGCTGCGAGTATCTGACTCCAAATGGCTCAAATCTATTCAATTATATTTCATATTGTAAATAATAATTCAAGTAATTGATTCTACAATTAAATTCTAAGCTAATACGCGAAATTGTGTAAAATGACCAAAATGCCCCTCGGGTCCACGTCTCGGAATTGGATAAATTTTACATTTTCAGAACCCTCGTACTCTCACGAGTCTACTCATTGGTACTGTTAGCGGCTATTGGGATTTGGAGGCCGAGTGGATCTTTCTTTGCTTGGTATATTAGATTTTGGATATGATATTGGGGTGTAGACTGGTTGTCTCAGTGTTGGGTTATTCTAGACTATTGTGCTATGGGCTATGTTAGAAAATGCCACAGGTTGCGTGGCGAGGTGCGTCGGATTATGTTCTAGCAGAGTGGTTTTTACTCCAAAGACTAGCGGACGGTTGGGAAGGATTGCTTTTCTTAATTGGGCCTTCGTGGCGGATGTCAGTGCAGAGGTTTATACCATTGATTTAGTTCCGGTATTGAGGGGCTTTTTCGGATGAGTTTTTTGTGGCCAGGCATGTCACCGGGCGAGGTTGTGGATTTCGATATTGATTTGGTGCCGGGCATGTATCGTACGGCTTCGGCATGAGTTATAATAGTGGAAGGAGCAGCTTTAGGCTTTCTTGGTAATGAGATCGTTGGTAGGCCGATGTGGATATGTGTTTAGCTTGAGTTGGCTTGGTTGGACCCAAATTTTATTATTAAAGGGATAGGTTGATTCGATTGTTAGTGAGCTTGTTAATGATCTGGGGAGGTCTATGAGTTGCTTTTCGGTGTTGTGAGACGTTATGATTTGTTGGTTATGGGCACAGATGGTGCGATTCTATTGGCGATTCATAGTGAGAGTCGAGCGGGAAGAGTAATTGGGTGTTTTACTGAAACTCCGCAAAAGCGGTTGCGCGGAAGCGGGCATGGGGACCGCAGAAGCGGAAACCCCTGATGCCAGAAGGGTTTTATATTCATTTTTGTTCCGCGAGGCTTATGTTATTTCCACCATTTTTAAGCAAGTTTGAGAGCTCTTGGATGGAATTTAAGGGGGATTTCGACTGGGAATCGATTGGAGGTAAGTCCCTTGGCCTAAATACATGATATTACGATAAATCTAACATGGAAATTGGTTGAAGTTCATCAAAAGGTAAGGGGGTAAAGCTAGGGCTTGAAAATTTATAATTTAAAAATGGAATTTGAAGGGCCAAATGGACTCCGATTTTGGTAAATTTGATATGTATGGACTCGTGGCGAGACGAGGAATCCGGTGATGTAAATTTTGTAATTTTTCGAGAGGTGGGCCCGGGGCTCGGGTTTTACTAGTTTGAAGATTTTTGCTATTTTTCAATTATTTTCTATTGGGTATTGTTCCCTTAGCACATTGTGATGTATTCGCTCTGATTTTGGTTAGATTCGACGCGCGTGGAGGACGATTTGAGGGGCAAAGGCATCGCGAGCTAGAGATTTCACCGGTTCGAGGTGAGTAATGATTTTAAATGATATCCTGAGTGTTTGAAACCCCGGATTTGCACATCATAGTGCTGTATTGAGGTGACTTACACGCCGAATAGCGAGCGTGGGGTAGAACACCATTGGGGATTGTGACTTGGTCTGTCCCGATTGATGAAATTACTACGTATTTGACTGAAACTACTTGTTATCATCATAATTTGTGATGATTGCCATGTTTGGGCTTCGTGCCAACTATGTGAATCCTTCAGTGATTGATATCACTGTTTTCGCATTACTTTGCATATTATTTGATCTCGATCCAAGGTTTTAATACTAATTTACAAACTCAGCTATTTTTCTAAGATTTGAAAACTTATATAACAGATTATTGACGTTTTGGGCTGAGAACTGTATTTTAATATTGCCCAAGATGCTTATATACATTTCTGGATTGAGCATGGATCAGGCTGCGTACCGCAACAGTATTATAATGATTTTTGGATATATGGTTGGCTTGGGCTGCGCGCCGCAGCGGTACTGTATTGATATTGAGGTCGAGGGCCTGGTTGATGCCACGAGATGGCTTGATTATTGTGCTTGGGCTGTAGGAGCCCCTCCGGATTCTGTACACACCCCCAGTGAGCGTCGTCGACGTTAAATATGGATGGATCGGGCTGCACACCGCAATGGTCATATGCATTGCATTGCACTCATGCATTGGTTCCTGTTTGTATTACGTGTCATAACATTCAACACTCTCATTTCATTAGCATCCACGCTACTTCTTGCACTGTTTACCAGATACCCTGGTATTATTTGCTAATGGAGTACTGTGCCCGAGGGGCTGACTTATGTGCTGACTTGCACTATCTATTTCGCATTCATCTGGTTAACTGTTGAAAAAGATATTTTCAAAAGAGGTTCCCTGTTTTATCACATTTATTCCACATTATGATTTGATTATCTATGATTCAGAGTTATTCATGCTAAGTAACTGTTAAAAGAGGCATTATTATTTTGTTGGCTAGCCTTGTCTTCACGAGAGGCGCCATCACGACCGGGTTTGGGAATTGGGTCGTGACATGCATCATGTATTTAATGAACCCAAATAATTAGATATTTAGAACTTATATTGTTAAAAAATATAACTCCAGTATAATAAGTTGGAATTGTTTGAGTTTAATATATTAATTAAGTAAATTCCAGCTTATTATACTGGGGTAACTGGAGTGACACATACTTCCAGTATAATTTACTGGAAGTGTTTAAGTTATACATATTAAATTAACAAATGTCCGGTATTTTATACTGGTGTTGTGACGACCCATCACGTTTTCCCTATATTTTGTTGTTTTATGCTTCAATATCAGTATTTGAATGAATCGGATAAAATTGAGTTGGTTTAAGTTGGAAATGAGACACTTAGTCTCTTAGAAGAAAGCTTGTTTTAGAAAAGTCAACCAGAAGTTGACTATGTGGTTAGAAGGCTCGAATGTGAATTTCGGTGATTTGGTTAGCTTCGGGGAATGATTTGTGACTTAGGAGTGAAATCGGAATTGAATTTGGAGTTCCGGT
>MU749792.1:4156-24536 GCA_026770625.1 Nicotiana glauca | reverse complement strand
ACAACATTTTCAAGCCTTATATTGCTTTCTTTGTCTTTGTTTGCTTGACTAATTCATATAATTCGAGTTCAGTCGGGACCCACGGTTGTGGACCTCGAAGAGTGCCTAACACCTTTTCTTCAAGGTAATATGAGCCTTTACACGATCTTTGGTGATGCAAACTAGTTAAATCGGAGTCATTTGCAAATAGATGCCGTAACACACCTTAAAAATATTAAGTGGAGACTCTTCTCTTTTAATACCTCATTTGTCACATGTTGAAACTTGATTTCACGAGAAAAAGAGGGCACGAGAAACATTCCCAAAGAATGCCACATAATCTAACCAAAACTCACACTTGGAGAAATTAGCATATAGCTTCTGTTCCCGCAAGGTCTGGAGCACTACTCTCAAATGTTTCTCGTGCTCCTCCATGCTACTTGAGTAGATTAAAATGTCATCAATAAAGACAATGACAAACAAATCAATATAAGGCTTGAAAATGTTGTTAGTCAAGCCCATAAATGCCACTGGAGCATTAGTCAAGTCGAAAGACGTCACTAGAAACTCATAATGGCCATATCTTGTACATAAAGCAGTCTTCAGAACATCCGAGTCTCGAATCTTCAATTGATGGTACCCTGACCTCAAGTCAATCTTAGAAAACACCCTGGAACCCTGCAACTGGTCAAACAAGTCATCAATACGCGGTAACGAGTGCTTGTTATTAATGGTAACCTTGTTCAACTGGCGGTAATCAATGCACATCCTCATAGTCCCATCCTTCTTCTTCAAAAATAACACTGGTGCACCCCAAGGGGATACACTTGGCCTGACGAACCCCTTTGCTAGCAACTCCTCAAGCTTCTCCTTCAACTCCTTCAACTCTTTTGGAGCCATAAGGTACGGTGGAATAGATATATTCTGGCTACCTGGAGTCGAGTCAATACAGAAATCAATGTCACAATCTGGTGGTATGCTTTGAAGGTTAGAAAGAAACATATCAGCAAACTCCCAGACTATTGGCACTAAATCAATCACTGGAGTCTCTGCGATATTATCCTGGACATAAGATATATAAGCCAAAAAACCCTTCTCGACCATGTGTTGGTCCTTTAGAAAAGCGATGACCCAACTAGATGTACCGACAAATTAACCCTTCCACTCCAATCTCGGCAACTCTGGAATCGCTAAATTAATAGTCCTGGCATGGCAATCAAGGATGGCATGATATGGGGATACCCAGTCCATGCCTAGGATGACCTCAAATTCGGTCATATCAAGCAACTAAAGGTCCGCTCTAGTCTCGTAAGCACAAAATATAACTACATGGGACCGATAAATCTGATATACCGTGACAGAATTGCCCATAAGAATGGACACATAAACAGGAGTGCCCAAGGACTCACGAGGAATATCCAGGAAATGAGCAAATAGAGATGACACATATGAATAGGTTGACATTGGATTAAATAATACCGAAGCATTCCTACTGCACACAGAATTAATACATGTGATCACGACATCTAAGGACACTGCATTTGGTCTGGCTGGAAAGGCATAGAACCTGGCTGGAGCGTCGGTTGGCTGGCCTCCGCCTGACTGAACAGTAGCTGGCTAAACTACCCTTGCTTGGCCTCCACCTCTAGGACAACCCCTACACGCATGTCCTCTGCCTCTAAGCGGCCGGACAACTGGTGCTGTAATCATGGGTTGCTAGCCCTACTGCACTACCTTGCCCTGAAGCCTGGGGATGAATCTTCGCATATGATGGAGATCTCCGCACTCGAGGCAACCCCTCGGTGTGGTCATCTACTTCCCTGAAGTCTGACCCTGATGGCCTGAATAACTAATGGAAGAACCCTGAATAGCTGGTGGCCGGTATGAACTCTCTAGCATGGCACTGAAGTGGGCATTGAAAGAACCATGATGACCCAAGCACCTACTAGAAGAATCCTGAATGGCCGGTGGGAAGTAAGAACTTTGTGGTATGGCATTGAAATAGGGTCGCGTCGGAGCACCCTGAGGAGGTGATGGTGCTGGATATGTGGGCTTGCTAGTTTGACCCCTCCTGAACTGTCCTCTACCCCCGGCTGGGGCACCTCTAAACTCTCTAGAAAAATAGGACCTCTTGTCCCGCTGCATCTGCTCTCTACCCCTCTGATGGTAGCCATCAATCCTTCGAGTTATCTCGACTACTAGCTGATAAGAAGTACCAATCTCAATCTCCCGGGCCATAGTAGCCTGAATACCTGAGTGCAATACCGCAAAAAACCTCCCAACTTGCTCCACCTTAGTAGGAAGTATCATCAGTGCATGTCGAGACAACTTATAGAATCTCGCCCTATAATAGATCATAGAATGTTGACCCTGCTAGATCTGCTCAAACTTAAACCGCAACTCTTCCCTCTGAGAGGGTGGAATATACCTATACAAGAATAGAAGTATGAGTTGTTCCTAACTCATGGGAGGAGAACCTACTGGTCTTCCAAGAAGATAAGATTTCCACCACCTACGGGCCCTTCCCTCCAGCCGAAAAGTAGTGAAATCCACCCTATAGGACTCCAATATCCTCATGTGTGCAGTTTATCCCTACAGCGATCAATGAATCATGGGGATCCTCGTGTCGCTCGCCCCCAAAGACAGGAGGGTGTAGCCTAGTCCATCTGTCCAATAGCTTATGTGGCTCATCGATCGCAACTGGTCTGGGCTCAGGTGTAGCTGCTGTAACTAGCTGGGCTTCACCCACGGGTAGTGCACCCGGGGTCTGATATACGATAGTTGTATGCCCTGGAGCCTGACCAATCGGGGTCTATGCTCCCCCTTCTGCCTGATATATGGTTAGGTCCACTGGAAATAAACCAGCTTGAGTCATAATGTCCATGAACCACAACATACAGCCCATGCGCTCCTGAAATCTCGGTGCTAACATGAAATCTACCAGGGCTGGCTCTATTGCAGGCCCCTCGCGCTGCTCTTCAATGAAGAGATCCTCCACTAGATTCGCTGGTGGTACAACTGGGGCAGATCTAGGATGCCCTCATCCCCTACCTTGGGTCGGTGCCCTTTCTTGGCCTCTGCCTCGGCCTCTAGCAACAGGGAAAGCAACTCCTCCTAGGTCTGGAATGTTCGTTGTGTGCATTCTCATCATCTGTGATAGAGTGAGAGAAAGGAGCTTAGTATACCATCAACTACACGATAGGAGATTAATAAAGATTAGTTTCCTAACACCCTGTAGCCTGTCGAAGATAAGTACGGACTTCTCCGCACCAATCCGCTAGACTTTATTAGGTCTGCCCATAACTTGTGAACCTATGTGAACCTAGTGCTCTGATACCATGTTGTCACGACCCAATTCTAGTTTAGGCCATGATGGTGTCACGACCCGAATTCCCACCCTTGAGAGTCATGATGGTGCCTAATAATACAAGCTAGACAAGCCAACTAATAGCACAATTTACCTTTTTACTCATTTTATATTCATTTACAATTTTGAATAATAATAACATTTAAACACCGAAATTAAACATAAGTGGAAGAAAGAAACAATAAACTGCCTGAACGTGAATATCTAATACAACTGTTTGAGTCTCTACTACCAAGAACTTGTGTCACAGCATCACAGACGGTCTAAGATTTACTACATACAAGGTCTGAACAAAATATCAATACACTATTTTTGAATATAAGGAGAATGAAACAGGAAATAAGGATAGAGGAGATGTTAGGGCCTGCGGACGCCTGCAGGTCTACCTTGGTTATCCGTGTGGACTGAAGGTAGTCTCCAACTATGGTCCGAAGTAAAGAGCACTGGGATCTGCACAAAAGAGTGTAGAGTATAGCATCAGCACAACCGACCCCATATGCTGGTAAGTGCCTAGCCTAACCTCGGTGAGGTAGTGATGAGGCTAGACCAGACTACCACATAAACCTGTGCAGTTCAAATATATATACAGTGAAAAAGAAATACATGAATAACCAGTCAAAATGGGAGGGGGAACATGTTGTGAGGGAGATAGAAAATCCGAATGGAAAGACATCCAATAAATGAAAGAAACAACATAACTCGAATATCAACAAATGATCATAAATTAATAAATACACGGCATCAGCCTTCGTGCTTTTACTCTCGTCCTCACCAAGGCAATCATATAATGAAAATGTGCACGGCATCATCCTTCGTGCTTTTACTCTCTTTCCTCACCAGATAATCAATAATATCGGCACAGAATGGTACATCGTGTGGCACGGCATCACCCTTCATGCTTTATACTCTTTCCTCACAATAATACACCGTATCACCCTTCGTGTTTTATACTCTTTCCTCACCCAAACAACAATCACAAATAATAGGGCAAGGGAATAAATAAAATTGCAATAAAGATCCCGGCAAGGGAACAACAATTCAACAAATAAATCCCAGCAAGGGAACAACATCAATAATATTAACATACCGGCAAGGGAGATATCCAATAAATCAACAATAGCCTGGCAAGGGTATCAACATAATAACTTCTTTTCTTTCTCACTTTTACTTCATAATTCACTTCATAACTCGAGCCAATGCTCTAGAGATTCAATTATCACTTACACTTTCACAATTCGTTACACAACTTGAGCCAATGCTCCTCAATGTTCATAGGTCACAATTCCTTCCACAAACTTTACACAACATATAGAAACCATCACCAAGGTATGAAATATACAATGAAGTAAAGAAAATCACAATATAAGACTCACGGGCATGCTAGACACCAACGTATAGATACTTGTCACCATGCCTATACGTCGTACTCAACAATTACCACATAGCAAATAGGACTCAACTCCTAATCCCTCAAGATAAGGTTAGACCAAACACTTACCTCGATGCCACAAATACACTTCACACTTCAACTATGGCTTTACCCCTCGATTCGACCATCAATTTATTCGTATCTAGTCACAAGTTACTTAATTACATTAATAAACGCTGGATGAATCAATTCGAATGCAAAAAAATGAATTTTCCAAAGTTTTACCCAAAAAGTCAAAAATCGCCCCCGGGCCCACATGGTCATAACTCGAAGTTCGAACCAAAACTCGATCACCCATTTCCGCACGAACTCAAATATATAATTTGTTTTGAAATCGGACCTCGAATCGAGGTCCAAATCCCCAATTTTTTGAAAAATCTAGGTTCTACCCAAAACACCCAATTTCCCCCATGAAAATCCTTGATTTGAAGTTGAAATCATGTTAAAAGATGTTAAGAATTGAAGGGAGTAAGTTAAAAACGACTTACAATTGATTTGGAGAAGAAGAAATCCTTGAAAAATTGCCTAAGTGTGTTTATGTTTGAGAGAATATGAAAATGGGTTTATAATTCGGCTAAGTATAAAAGTTGCAGGTCTCAGATGTGGGAATTGCGAACCCCGACCTCTGCTATTATGGGAATTGCAAAACAGGGCTCGCATTTGCGAACCCTTCAGGAAAATAGGACCTTCGCACTTGCGAACAACTTGTCACATTTGCGACTTGGGGAATTACGACAACTTCATCGCATTTGCAACTCAAGGCTAGAACAGAGATTTTTGCATTTGTGAAAGAAATCTCACATTTGCGACATTGAGCTGGCCTGGATTCCTTCGCATTTGCGATCATCCAATCGCATTTGCGAAAGTCACATTTGCGAAGCGAAGCCTGCAGGCCTGATCATACCAGCAAAATTTTTGCAATTTTCTAAGTTCAAAATGCACCTCGTGGCCTATCCAAAACTCACCCGAGCCCTCGGGGATCCAAACCAAATATACAACCAACCTCAAAAATATCCTACGGACTAATTCGTGAAATAAAATCACCAAAATAACATCATGAACATCAAATTAAACCTCAAGATCAATGAAATTTCTCTGAACTTCCTTAAACAGCAATTTTGCATTTAAGATCCGAATCACGTCAAACGGATTATTCTCACCAAACTTCACAACATTATCTTAAATCATATATAAGACTTGTACCGGGTGCCGGAATCAAAATACAGGCCCGATACTAACATGTTCTAATCAAAGTTCATTTCCAAACCTTATAAACAATTTTAGAAAATAATTTTCTTTAAAAATTTATTTCTCGGGCTTGGGACCTCGGAATTCGATTCCGGGCATACGCCCAAGTCCCATATTTTCCTACGGATCCTCCGGGACCGTAAAATCACAGGTCTGGATCCGTTTACCTAAAATATTAACCGAAGTCAAATTAATTTATTTTATAGTCAAAATTTATCATTTTTTACAGATTTTTCACATATAGGCTTTCCGGTTATGCACCCGGACTACGCACGCAAATCGAGGTAATGCTAAAAAGGTTTTTAAGGCCTCAAAATGCAGAATTATTTTAAAATAAGTGATGACCTTTTGAGTCATCACAGATGGCGTCCAACATCATTGCTAGGCAAGCCGACAGTGAATAATCTAGTAAGTTTCATTTTTAATAAGTTTTCCTAATAGCTAAATTTTCTTAAATTGAAGAATTTAACATATAACGGAATCTAATGTGAGCAAAACGAAAGCAGCAAAATGAAACCACAACCATAGGAATACAATCCTAATCATAAGTATACTAATGTGTGTGTGACAAGACCCAGTTTCACAAGTATATGGGCTACTAGTAGAATATACCAAAAAAAACTACTGTCTGAAGTAGAATAGACAGAATAAATAAACAAAAGAAAGACTCTAGTTGATGCAGAACGGCTTGAAAGGGCAGTTCACCATGTAGTCTCGTAGCGGGGATCAAATATACGCATCGGACTGGTAAGCAGATGTACCCGCCTCAGATCCTGCACAATCAAGGGCAGAAGTGTAGCGTGAGTACATTAAACAATATGTGCCCAGTAATTATCCAGTCTAACCTCGAAGAAATAGTGACGAGGAGTCGACTTTGACACTTACTACGGGCCAACAATAATATATCAAATTTTGTACTAAGCATGGATTTCATGAACAATAATGAAAGCTCAATATGAGAAAAATAGTAAATTCTTCTTTCGCAAATATTAATAAACCCCAAGTTTAGTTTCATTATCTAACAGTTTGTATTTCAAGGTGTTTTAAGCAACATCAATCATGAATAGTTCCAAAGATTATCATGCGCATATTATGTCGAGGTCGTACGTCCCAATCCAACATAATATTTTAATTGTGCACTACTGAGGGTCGAACGACACGAACCATAGATGCACCTATCTACTACCGAGGCATTCAGCCCGCTCCACAAATAAAACATATTTCAAATAACACACACAAATTCTCATTTATAGTAAAGTGTTCCATTCGTAACTTAAAGTAAGTGAATTTAACCTTTTACAATTCTTTTATCAAATTTCAATATGACTTAAGCAATTAAATTAACAAGTAGGAGCGTAAACATTTCAAGTATATCATGGTATGAGACCTAGACTACCCCGACAATAGCATAATTAGCAGCTATGTTTGACTTTCATCACCTCGTACGTACGTAGCCCTAAAATGTAGGAGCACACATTAGTCATAATTTACCTATGGGGTTAATTCCCTCTTACAAGGTTAGAAAAGAGACTTACCTCATCTCAAGGCCTACTTTTCAGTCCAAGATTATGATCAACCCTCAAAATCGGTGCCGAACAATCCAAAACTATTCAAATAGTGTACAAACTAATCAATATATGTTCAAAATTTCATATCTTAATTTTTAAGTGATTACCCAACCCTAAATGTAAGGTTCCTAAAATTCACCCTCGAGCCCAGTGCCCGGATTCCGGAAGTTTTTGAAGAAAGTTGTTACCCATAACCTCATGAACTCAAATATATGATTTTTACCAAATTCCATAATAAATTTCATGGTTAAATCTCATTTTTCTCAAAAACATAGGTTTTCCATATAACCCATGAATTTCACATATTTACATGTTAAAATCTACCTATATTCTATGTATTAAACTCACATTAGGTAGGAATTACTTAACCTCAATAGTTAGGTTGAAATCTCTCTTTTTGAAGCTCTAAAATTGCCCAAGTGTGTGATAAATGAGAGAAAATGCCTAAGTCCCGTATTAAATGAACCTTACTGTCTCCATCGATTCTGCACCTACGGTCACAGGGCCGCACCTGCGCCGTCGCTTTTGCGACAAAAGTCCACTTCTACGGAAGGTCCCTAGGCCGGTTGGTTTCGCTTCTGTGGATGGGGTCCCGCTTTTGCAGAGGTTGGGCCGCACCTGCAGATCTTGGGATGCCCTTCCTTAGTTGCTTCTGCGAGCTCGCACCTGCGGCTGGCCAAGCGCAGGTCCGATTATGACAAAACTGGAGGCTTCAGTTGCTCTTCCAAATTTCCAACCTTGTCCGAGTCTCGTCTGGTTGACACTTAGACCCCCGGGGGCCCTGTTCGAACATACCAAAAAGCTTGGAATCATAAAACAAACTCGCTCAAACTCTTAGAATGCCAGAAATAACATCAAAACTAAGAATCACACCCCAAAACCAATTGAATCAAACTTATGAACTTCAAGTTCTTCAATTTACTTCCAATGCGCCGAAACATACTTAAACTACTCGGAACGATACTAAATTTTGTGTTCAAGTCTTAAATGATATTACGAAACTATTCGCGATCTCCTGAGTCCGTTTGGACTTCGATATCACCAAAACCCGCTCCAAATCAAATTTAAAGAACTTCTTTTTTTTGACGAAATTTTAAAATTTTATTCCATCAAAAAAATCATTACAAAACTATATTAACGCTGACCGTTAATCTCTCATATCAACTGCAATTATCAAAACAAGTATATCTATACTATTTCATTTCTATTTCTATACTACGGCATTTTATTTACATTTGCCAATCCTTGACTCCATTTAATCTTCTTTCGTCCTTGAATATGTATATGCATTGCAATGTCCTTGCACACTCTATCAGCATCATATCTTCCTTTATCAAATCTGATCATATTCCGTTCTCTCCATATGAAGTAGACAACCATTGCAAAGACTGCCATGGTCATTTCTGCAACACAATCTTTCTTCTTTGCCACACCACTTATCCAGCTCACTTCCTGTGCCCAGTTTTGGATCTGCCTTCTATGTCCTAACCAATTGAGCATTCTTTCCCACAATTTTTTTGTATACTGACATTTAAAAAATAGATGCTCAAAGTTTTTCTCATTCTGTCCACAGAACAAACATTTTGCCTGCACTTGTAACCTAAACTTTGCAAGTCTGTCGACTGTTGCTAGTCTCTGATTGATAGCTAACCATAAATGGAATTTAAAACTTGGATGAACTTGTGAATGCATATGAATACTCTTCCATTCCACTTTACTTAATTGAGGTTGAAGTTTCACATATGCCTTTTTGATCTGGAACTTGCCTTGTTTCTCAAACTCTCTCAGAATTGATGCAATATCTGTTTGGTTTGTCCTCATCTTCAGTACATCTTCCTTCATTTCAATAATCTTCCTCACCACCCATGCTGCATTTTTTGGTCTATCTATGTCTTCAATTCTTCTATTATTTATGTAGTATATGTGAGCTCATCTAATCCATAGTGTATCCTTCTTCATAGCCAATGCCCATAAGTGTTTCATCACTGCAGCTTTATTCCAAGTTCTCGTGTTAATCACATTCAATCCCCCCGTACTTTTAGGTTGGAAAATTTTGTCCCATGCTATAAGAGCTTTCCGAGATATTTCAGTTGATCCAGTCCACAGGAAAGTCCTGCACACAGCATCCACCATTTTAAGAATCTTCTTTAAAATCAAGTATATTTGGGCCCAGTATGTTTGCACACCAAATATCACTGATTTGATCAGTTGTAATCTTCCAACATATGATAACATCCTAGCAGACCAGCACCTCACTCTATCAGTGATCTTCTCAACCAAAGGCAGACATTGGTTTATGTTCAGCTTCCTAGTCGACAATGGCACTCCCAAATATTTAAAAGGCAGGCTGCCCTTTATATATCCAGTAAGTTGCATAATCTCTTCTTGCACTTGTTGATTAATCCCAGCCATATATATTGAGATTTTCTCCACACTTGCTTGCAATCCTGATGCTTTTGAGAACTTGTCAAAAATATTCTGTATTGCTTGAATAGATTTTGTGTCTCCCCTGTAAAACATTAAGAGATCGTCAGCAAAACATATATGTGTTACTCCCAGTTTCTTGCATTTAGGATGGTATTTGAAATCCTTCTACATTTTCAAAGTATTCATCTCCCTCTGCAAGTACTCCATTGCAATTACAAATAGGTAAGGAGACATAGGGTCTCCTTGCCTTATCTCTCTCCTAGAAGGGAAAGGTTTTGTGAGCCCACCATTAAGTGTCAATGAATATGACACTGTTGTCACACACTCCATAATCAAACCAATGCACTTATAAGGAAATCCCAGCTCTGTAAGCATCTTCCTTAGAAACTGCCAGTCAAGTGAGTCATATGCTTTCTTGAGGTCAACTTTGAGGATGCACCTTGGTGATACTCCTTTTCTGTTGTACCCATTCAATAATTCATGACTAAACAACACATTATCCACTATGTTTCTCCCCTATATAAATGTTGATTATGCTTTCCCAATGAGACTGTCAATCACCTTCTTTATCTTTCTTGTAAGAATCTTTGCAATAACTTTATACACTGTAGTACAACAAGATATTGGCCTATAGTCCTTCACTGTTGTAGGATATGAACCTTTAGGAATCAGTGTTATTGCAGTGCAATTCCAAGCTTTCTGCATTTTACTTGTTCTAAAAAAGTAGCCCACTGCCTCATATACATCATTCCTAACTTCTTGCAATTGTAACTTAAAAATTCAACTGGAAATCCATCCACTCCTGGTGCTTTGTCATTTGGCATATCCTTGATTGCTTCATCTATTTCCTCATGTGTTACTTCCTTGATTAACTCCAGTTGTTGGTTCATTGACAAACACATTCCTACTTTGATGATCTCTGTATTTGGGTAAGGTTTGAGCCTAGTGTCTGTCCCCATGAGCTGCTTGAAGAATTCAACAAATTCCTTCTCTATTTCAATTGGTTCTGTGACTCTTATCCCTCCTGCATTGTATACAGAAGATATAGAATTCCTACTTGCTCTCATCTTCAATTGAGCATAGAAATACTTTGAGTTTGAGTATCCACAATCAATCTAATTCACTCTCGACCTTTACCTCAATATCTTTTCCTCAACTGTGCTCCACTTCTCTAACTCCTGCAGTACCACTTTTTGTTCCTCAATCAAGACTTGACATAATGGATTTATCTTCAGACTCTTCTGAACATATTCTAATTTTTGTCTTATCTGGTTCAGCCTTCTCTCGTAGCTCATCATTTCATTATTCAAATCTTTTGACTTCATCTTCAAATCATGTAGTTTCCTCCATATTCTTTCCATAGGATCACAGTTCTTTCTCTGCTTCCATACATCCACAACCATAGGTTTGAACTCACTATGCTCCATTGTTACCATGTACATTTTAAAAGGTCTGTGATACATATTCTTCCTTTGCCATATCTGGATCACTATAGAGGAATGATCAGATATTCCAGGTTCCAAACAATCAGCTTCCACATGTCTATAGTCTCTGATCCGCTCAAAATTTCCAAGTACCCAATCTATTCTGTTATAAACTCTATCAGTTGCTTGTTTCTTGTTGCACCAAGTGTAGAAACGGCCTTTTGTCTTCACAGGAGATAGTTGCAGTACATCAATACACTCTTTAAAATCCTTTATCTCAGTCATAGTGACTGGTTGGCCCAGTCTATCATCTGAACATAGCACATTATTAAAATCACCACTTATGATCCATGGCATTTGAATCACACCCCCCATTGCTTCCAGTTATTTCCATAAACTAGTTCTCTCTTGAGCTTTGTTCCTTGCATATACCACTGACAGCATGATCTACCTCCTATTTGTTGCATTAGTTACCTTACAGTGAATACATTGCTCATGAACTTGCACTACATCCACTGATAGATTTTGTTTCCAAATCACCCATATTCTACCATTTTCTACCTGCTCATAATTGCATCTGTATCCCCAGTCCTTTGCTATTTTGTACAGAATTTTTTTTTGACTTTTTTTCTTTAACTCTAGTTTCCATACATCCTAATACATCAATCTTATTCTTTTGCAAAAAGATTTTCAGCTCTTTTTGCTTATAGGGCTTGTTAAGCCCTCTTATGTTCCATGTGCTTATTATCATGGTGGTTGTTGTACCCTCTCCTGCACCATTCCTCCTCCCTGTTCACCTTCATGGTACATTTCTTTCAGCACTGCAAATCTATTTGCTTCTTCACTTTTTCTCTGATTGCTCAGGGAGTAAGTCTGTTCTTCATTTTCCTTTGTATTTATCACCTTTTTTCCTCTTTGGTCTGCTAGACTGTGATGTGGTTGCTGATCATTCTCTACTTGCTCCTGTATCACATTGACCATTTCATTTGTCTCCTCTTGTGCTTGTTGTTCCTTTGGTTTCCACTCTTGTATGATACTCTTCCTTCTTCCTCTATTTCTTCTTCTAGGCAGTTGGAATTCTTTATTCTCCTCTTTCTTATTCATTTTCCAGCATTCACTCAATTCATGCCCAAAGTGCAAGCACTCAGAACAAAATTTTGGCCTCCATTCATACACTATTTCCTGCAGCTTCACACAAGTTGGAGTAATGATTTCATCTGTCTCCACCAAGGGTTTTGTAATGTCCACTTTCACAAGCATTTTTGCAAATGAAATCTTCCCTAAATCAGTTGTGTATCTGTCTGTATACATTGGCATTCTCACAGCACTTGCCACCTTACTTAATGCATTTGATGTCCAGTATCCAACTGATAAGTTAGGCAATTGTATCTGCAATAGTATAGTTGTAATACACTTAGGATCAAAGTGAAAATCTCTTTCCCAGTTTTGCAAAATCGGTGGTTTATTATGATAAGTATATGGCCCTGACTGCATTACAGCTTCCTTATCCTCCCTTTTCCCAAATCTGAAAACATAATATCCCTCTTGATGATATAATACTTGATGTTTATCTACAAAATCCCAGATTGTTTCAATGTAATTCACCATCGATTTCTCATATGGTGTATCCCCAAGTACATACCCAATTACGGCATTGTCCCAATACTCATTTAATTCTTTCACATCTTCTTCTTCAATTTGTATTACCAGCTTACCTTCTCTGTGGGTCGGTGGTATATACTTCAGCTTCATCCCCATTTGTGATTTCCTATTCTGCATTCGTACGTCTTTTGCATGTTCCATTCTTTCCTTCATCTTCTCTGCATTTCCCAGATCTAGATCTACTCTTGATGACCCAGCTTCTGAGAATTGAAGCTGCTTAGGACTCGTAGGCAGATGGTCCTTGCTCTTCACAGCTTCAATCACATTTTTTCCAGAATCTCTGTTCCATTGCTTACTGTTCATATCCTCTTTCTCAGCTAGCTCAGTCTCCTCTTCAATTGGCTGGAAACCAGTTGGCAAGAAGCTCCCAAACGTTAACGGAGTAAGAGATGTTGTCCCTGATGTCACCGGTGTGATTTCTCCGGTCACCGGCACAACTTGTATTCTCTTCCTTGCCATAGGTGCATGTTAGCCTACCTTGGCTTATCGTGCGCCGAGAGCTAATAAGCTTGCAAGCATTATTTTCTTTAAAGAACTTCTAAAACCTTCAAAGAACCAACTTTTATTATTAGGTGACAAAACGCTCCCGGGTCATCCAAAATTCGATCCGAACATATACCCAAGTCTGAAATCATCATACAAACCTATTGGAACCGTCAAATGCCAATTTTGAGGTTGTTTAATTAAAATATTAACTGAAGTCAAACTTGACATTTTTAGCCAACCTTAAGGAACCAAGTTTCCCACTCATGTGGGACTCTTCCATTAACCAACAATAACAACTACTACACCTCAGTCTCAAACAACTCCGCCATTTCAACCATCCTACTTTAACCCTATGCATAACATCTTTTTTATTTGAAAGGGCAACTAATATTGATATCAGGAAAAAACAGCACTAAGAACCCGCAAGTCATAAAATAATAAAAGCATGTAAAGAAAGTCTTATTTAGAGAAACGGTTCTAGAAAGAAAACGACCGATTGGATCATTACAATACTTATAATTAGTTGTGCGATCACAATCACCATTTAAAGCATCCCCGTCTAAAAGGGAACTTTTGACTATTAGTTATATAAGTAAATACTTTATTATGTATAGAAATATATGTTTGTGAGAGTATCTTGGAGAAGTACAGGAAAATTTTACAAATACTGAGATTGTACAATTAATAGTGCCCAAAAAAAAGGATAAACATGAAATTCCAATTTGAGAAATAAGCGTGTACGTTTTCTTTGCTAAATGAGTTATCGAATAGATTTATAGAAAGAAATAACAAAAAATCACGTAAAATGAATGCTAAAAGTGTCATTGATTGGGAAGGGGAAATGTTTGAAACCATAAATAAGTGTCTATAATTCATAAACATTACAAGGAAGCACATAAATGACTATACGAACTGTCTAATAAATAAACAATTATAGGAAAAATAGAGAGACAAAAATAAAAAGTAGAAAAAGAGGAGGAAATAAATAAATATATGTCCTGGTATAACAGAAATGTCAAATCACCTTTAATGTTCCCACAATTTACGTAAACACAGGAACTAACTTTCCCGATATTAGGGTTGTAGGTTAGGAGGTAGTTGATGCTTGTCTTATACCATGCCTTTACGAGACTAGTTTGGTAAGGATATTATTTTGCTTCTGCTGTGCGCTGTATCTTTCAGCTTGATTTCATATCGTTCCTATCTATCATGTTTGCCATGTTTGTCAGATTTGTTTCATATTATTTCGGTGGTGTTACTAATATTGTCTTCTTTGTCTTTTTGTCTTCTTGAGCCGAGGGTCTCTCGGAAACAGCCTCTCTACTCCTTCGGTAGGGGTAAGGTCTGCGTACACTCTACCCATCTCAGACCCCACTAGTGGAATTTCACTGGGTCATTGTTGTTGTTGTTATATATATATATATAATATCCCTTCGTCTCAAAATACTTGTCAAATTTTAGTTTTCGAGAGTAAAATTACATGAACTTTAACCAACATTTTACCATATATGTTTTCACCATAATGATAAGAGAAGAATTATAAAATTTTTACATAGTTTTCGAATATCTAAAATTTTATTTTAAAATATTAAACTAATCTAATCTAACTAAAATTAATCAATTTAACTCTAAAAAAATGCATGATAAATATTTTGGGATAGAGAGAATAACTGAATTTACAATTTGTCCATTCAAATCTGCGAGCTCATTGTTGGAAATTGGAATACACATGTAACGACCCAAATTTTCGTTTTAAGAATTCGCATTTTCGTTCAACGGCATAAGACCTTGAGAAGCTTCATAATATGCATCACGACCCACATGTATGGTCGAGTTTGGCATTCGTAAGATTCAGAGTTAAATTTAAAGAAGAAGAAAAAAAACAACAAATCTTATTTTTGAAGCTCAAATAGAAAGAGTTGACCGGAGGGTTGACTTTTGAGCGAACGATCCCGAAATGGAATGTTAACGATGTCAATAGCTTCGTAAGGTGATTTCAGACTTAGACGTGTATCCGAATTTGGATTTGGAAGTCCACAGGACAATTCGGCGTGTTTTGGCGAAATAAGGAAGTTGACATGTTCTAATTATATTAGTTTATATGTGGAAGAGGTCTATTACTACTATGAATACCAATCGGATATGGTAGCAAGTGTACGAAACATACTATAAGTAATATGAGGTCTAAGGAAGGTCCTAAGTCTAAGCCAAGTTGAAAATTTCATAATATACAAAATTTGCAAATGAGTATGCACAAGACCTCACTTTGGATGGGCATATCTACGTGGTTATAACGAGTTGTGTCATGCACAAGCACAACCTATTAAATTAAAGGTCTTTGAGTCTAGTTTTTAACGCTTTAAACCGTTCAACATTTGGACATTTGTACAAAGAGTTATGATGGATTTACTGAAGGCGGGTCTGCGGCAGAGGCAAATCGTTGTTGCCGAATGCGATTTATAAGTCGCATTTGACAACTGCAACTTGCCTGGACAGATTACAAAATGCGGGTTTCAGCCATTTTTAACATATTTGGAGCTATGGAGCTCGGTTTGAGGCGATTTTTTAGGCGACTTTCACCATATGGATTGGGATTTGACAATTTCGGGCACGAGTTCGCGAGACAAAGGCTTGTTGGAATTTTGAATTGGTTGCAAAGCTAGGTAAGTGTTTGGTCTAACATTAGCTTGTGAGATTAGGAGTTGTGTCCTATTTGTTAGGTATTATTTGTGGAGTACGACGTATAGGCATGGTGACGAGTATCTATATGTTGATGTCAAGCATGCCCGTGAGTCTTGTATTATAATTGTTATGACTCTGTTGTAGTTTATTGCGCTTCATGTGTTATTAATATTATTGTTCCCTTGCCGGGATGTTTGTTTAATATTACTGTTCCCTTGCCGGGATATTTGTTTGATATTATTGTTCCCTTGCTGGGATGTTTGTTTTGATAGTATTGTTCCCTTGTCGGGATGCTTGTTTAATATTATTATTCTCTTGCTGGGACATGTAGGTTATTGTTGTTGCTCCCTTGCCGGAAATTAATTGTTTACCTGCATTCTCCCTTGCCGGGATAGTTGAATTGGTAATTTGTACCCTTGCCGAGTAAATCGTTGTATTATCAAATTTCCCTTATTGGAATCCTCCCTCGAAACACTTATATATTATGAAATGGGATCGTGTGGTACGTCGACCACTTATATATTATGAAATGGGATCGTGTGGTACGCCGACCACTTATATATTATTAAATGGGATCGTCTGGCACGCCGACCACTTATATTTTATGAAATGGGATCGTGTGTCACGCCAGCCACTTATATATTATGAAATGGGATCGTGTGGCACGTCGACCACTTATATATTATGTAATGGGATCGTGTGGCACGCCGACCACTTATATATTATGAAATGGGATCGTGTGACATGCCGACCACTTAGATATTATGAAATGGGATTGTGTGGCACGCCAACCACTTATATATTATGAAATGGGTTCGTGTGGCACGCCGACCACTTATATATTATGAAATGGGATCGTGTGGCATGCCGACCACTTATATATTATGAAATGGGATCGTGTGGCATGCCGACCACTTATATATTATGAAATAGGATCGTATGGTATGCCGACCACTTATATATTATGAAATGGAATCGTCGGGCACACTGACCATTTATATATATGAAATGGGATCGTGTGGTACGCCTAACACAAGATATAATGAAATAGGATCGGGTGGTACGCCTACCACAAGATATAATAAAATAGGAGCATAATAAATTGGGAGCGGGTGGTACGCTTACCACGAGATACATGACATAGGAGCGGGTGGCACGCTTGCCACGAGATATAGGAAATGGGATCGGGTTGCTCGCCTGCAACAAGATGTGAAAAGGAATCGAAATCTACCTTTGTTTTCTTTATTCTTGATAGTGGATCGATTTATTGATTTCTCGTATTATAGGTAATAATTCATTCGATATTGTACTTCAATTGAAAAGGGTTATCAAATGATTTCTAAAATAACTTCGTCTTTTCTTGTTGATTTCTTATTTGGGTTTATGTTAAGTGAATGAGTCTTCTTTGAACATTCTTAATTGTATTAGGTTATGGACCCTATGAATTGAGTAACTTGAGAATGTCGTTGCGAAATGTGAGACAGAAACATGTGGGCACAAGGTGCCGAGAAAAATATGATGATTTTTATTAATGACAGATTATGATATAGGCTCGAGGTGCCGGGGAAAATATTATGGTTTTACTTAATGGCACGTGAGTTGTCCGTGCGGTTGTAATATAAATATAGCCACGAGATGCCGTAAAATATGAAAGTGGTTCGAGGCCTATATTATTATGATTATGAAATGAGGCGTCACAAGGTGACCTTTACTCGAAAGAATTATATTCGAAAGATACTCATTTGAGAGATTATTATTTGAAGGATTTAAAGCCGAAAGACTTATATATTAAGGACTTCATTAATTGATTGTACGTGTACTTATTGTTTGTTGAGAAACAATTATGTTGTCCTTGTTGCCTGCTATTTATATCACTGGTTGATCATTATTGCCACCGTTGTTATCTGCTTCCTATTATTTTGTACGCTATCTTGCACATCTTTATTTGGTAGTCTGGTCCTAGCCTCGTCACTACTTCGCCGAGGTTAGGCTTGGCACTTACCAGCACATGGGGTCGGTTGTGCTAATACTATACTTTTGTATATTCTTTTGTGTACAGATCCAGGTATTTGATCGATAGTAGCTATTCGTTGCGGTCGAGACTCAAGGTAAACCTGTTGCAGTGTTCGCAGGCTTCGGAGTCACCTTCTTATTTTATATTCTCACTACTATACTTATTTTTTACGGTTGTGTTTAGAAATGGTAGCGAAAAACTCTATAGACCTTATGACTTGTACTACCGGGTTTTGGGAAGATGTTCATTGTATAAGAATTCTATTTCAGAAGAATTTTAGATGTTATTATTCATGGTTGTTATTCAGCAATTATTTGGCTTACCGAGTCCTTAGGACTAGGTGCCATCACGAAACCCAACGGAGGGAAAATTGGGTCGTGACAAGTTGGTATCAGATCTCTAGGTTCATAGGTGCTACAAGTCATAAGCGAGTTTAGTAGAGTCTTGCGGATCGGTACGGAGACGTCTGTAGTTATCTTCGAGAGGCTACAGAACTATTAGGATAACCTCACTTCTTTCATTCCTTATCGTGCGATATTTATTCAGCTTGAAGCATATATCCTATGTTCTTTTGCATCCACTCATGTATGGAATTGCGCACTACGCCAATAGTTTGGGATATCGTAAAAAAGGATATAAGAGGGCGAGGGTTGCTCAACCATTATTACCACGTGTCAATCAGAATCGAGGATATAGATGTTCAAGGAGATCTTTCAGTTGTGCGCATGGAGATACATCAGATCTCGACATCTGGTTGATGAGTACAGTCTTAAAAAGGTTTAATTGGTTGCCTAATCATCACATGTGGGTGTAAATCTAAAAATATAGTTGGTGGTATTAGATACTATGTGTTTCGTATGGAATTTCTATTTAGCAAATGGTACTTACTAACCAGCCAAGACACTAGAGGAAACGAGTTTAACCGTCACGAGGATAACATGAGCCAAAGAAATGGCTTGAGGTATCTTATAATCGGTGTCGTACGAGCAATAAAGGTTAGTATTGTGAATCATCGGAATGTTTCATATGACTTCATGCCAGGTGATGGGAGTCTACTATCAACGATCAAATTGTGGGGTCATGTGTTATGTCAATTTTGGCCTGAGATGTATTTATGTGGTATTGAAAGGTTTTCCAAAACTTGTATATGACTAAGAGCTGAAATTTGAATGGGGTGATGATGGGACTTGAGATATTCCCGCATCCTTAATACTTCTATATTTCAGTATCAGCAGGGTCATAAAAACATATTCAGTATACTCGTAGTGCTTAAGTTAATCACAACACTCGCGTGGGGCAGTCATCTTTTAATGTACCAGTGGCATGGGATTCCTACAATGGTTATCCTAGTTATCCGGCACAGGCTTAGTAAGAGAAGTTGAACCGTAGATTGGTTGTTATGAATATGGTGATACTTGGAACATCATAAGAAATTGTCCCAGACTTGGGAAAATCTGTTCCATCAGAGCACGCGTGCCATGTACTCCATTACAGTTACTACTCTGCTTACATTACCAATTAGGGGTATAGAAAAAAAAAATGGTTAGATGGAGCCTAAGAGGTGGAGGCCCGACCCATTGATATATTTGCTATGGTATAGCTGAGGTCGCTACACCAGATGGTGTCGTTACAAGTACGATCTCGAGTTATTATAAAGTAACAATTTCCGTAACTTGATTCGGTTCTGAGTATCGAGGCAAGTCGTCCTAATATGCTCCAATCATGAATGAACTTTGTAATCCAAAAATCTACTTATGTGAGTACTCCTATTTGGAGATTATATGGAGATAGTTATGTTTATTATTATGTGTTAGTCACTAAAAATAGTTGTGATGTTGTAACGACCCGACCGGTCGTTTTGAGTACCAGCGCTCCATTTAGCAGTCGGAGGCCATGAACAGCTTCATTTCAGGTATTATAACTTGTACGCGTGGTCAGAATTTGATTTCGGGAAATTCGGAGTTGATTTGGGAAGAGAATTCTCATTTCGGAAGCTTAAAATTGAAAGAATGAGCTAGGATTTGAATTTCAGGTAAACGACCTCGGAATCGGGATCTGAAGGTTCCAGCAGGTTTGTATGATGATTTCGGACTT
>MU749787.1:67573-87189 GCA_026770625.1 Nicotiana glauca | reverse complement strand
CATAATGGTTGCAAGAGATTAAAGAAGTTAAAGGAACTGAATTTTGATAGAAGAAGCAATTTTGAAGTTCTGAATAGACGAATAAAAGAGGAAATTTTCATATAGTTGTTGCAAGTTAAAAGCAGTTTTAAAAGCTGAAGTTTGCCAAAAAGTAGTTGAAATTCTAAAATAAAATGAACGAATAAGGGAATGGGTCCTAAGTTTATACATCATATAGATCACCCCACACAACACCCGGTAACCGTTTATACATGTGGTGTTATCGCGTGGTCATCATATCCATACCTACACTTTCCCGCCCTGTTAAGGTATTAAACGCGGAATGGTCTCGTTTTACTTATTGCATGCTATTACCCATCCCATCCTATCTGTCCCAGAGGCACTTAGGAATACTAGTCCTAAAAGGTGGGATATTAGGCTGATTGGTTTCAAAGGATAATAATCTAAGGCGACATACAAAAGAAAACAAATACTGCATGTTGGGGGGAAGCATGTAAACATATAAAGGCTCATGTATACCTCCTCAAACAAAACACATAAATAGGATGACTTAAACATAATTAAGGTCTCAAAGATAGGAACTTTCACAGCAGTTAAAACTTGGTTTTAAAAAATGAAGTAGTAACAGTAATAGCACGATTCTGGACAAAGATGGGTAACCCAGTGATCTGAGGACATATAAATCAGAAGCTCAGTAAAAGTAAATAGGTGCATCATTTCAAAATCATTTTTAGTGGAGTTCCTTTTATTTTATTTTTAGAAAAGTTGAGTGAATTTCAGAGAATCAAAACAAGAATAGGAACGGAAAAGTTGAAATTAAAAGAAGTTTGTTGGTCTCAAACTAATAGAAACACAAATGATCAATTATTATCGGGCCTAAAGTTTGCCTAGGCGTGTTTATACATTGTCTGATTATTTTAAAGGACATACATGCATAGTTTGATTCTGATTTATAAAGCTACGCGTGACAAGGTATTTGCAGAAAACGTTTCAAACCACTTAGCCATATTTTAACAAAGTTATTAGACAAACGTGAATTCACTACTGCAACTCAAACGAGTGAGAAGTCCTAAGGGTAGGATATCTAATGCACATAGAAGTACCTAAAACATGATTTCTAACATGCCAACACAGTAATGACAAATTATTTGGCTTGTTGTTAATTATTTGCTAGTTATTAACTGATCGTGGTTACAAGATGAGCGCAATGAAAGGATGAAAGTAAAGAACCTAAAGAAGGATCGCTAATGAATGAGATGCATGACCTATACAGGTTATCTATTGCACAGATAAGTAGATAAAATCCTATAGGCATGTTTTCTACCCATTATTTATACAAAGCTGCATAGCCCTCCCCCATATTCACTATTCGGCCCCAATCGTTCGTTTACAAATTATTACAAGCTAGTAGTATCTGAATTACAATAATAAAGAACAGAAAAAAAGAAACTATTCTATAGGGAGCCTTCAATCAGGCCCAATCTTTCCAACCTTAACCCCTTCGAGTTTCACAGCCTTTGCCATAGTCTAGGTGCGGCAAAGCTCCCTAGGGTCCCATTGGGTCCCTATCCAATACCAGCACCTAGACATTTGGAAGAATGCAGGACAGGTGTTGTGTGGAATACCAGCCTTTTGTGTCAAAGTTCAGCGATTACTCTGAGGTACTCAAAGCAATGCTCACATGAAGGGGGCAAAACCTATTCTCTAAGAGTAGTGTGAAGTGCAGGGAGAAGAATTTTCAAAAATAAGGGGGTTTGTTTTAAAAAAAAAAGCAGCAAAAACAATAGTTCAACAGTACATGATTGCATATAAGGATCACGGGGAAAGGGGAACAGATAGATCACACAATGCTAAAGGGGATACAGGTTTAATGAACATGACTATAATGAATCATGGAATTCAGGGGAACTGGGAAGTAGTAAAGTCTAGGCCTACTAATTTATAGCAATAGGCTACAAGCATGTAAATCGGAAGACATGGCAAAGTACTAAAGCAAAAGAATCAATTGCACATTGAGCAGGAGAAGCATAAGTAGAAGAAAATAAGAAAGATAATGAACTGAAACCAAAGTAAACATATTGGTTGGAGACTTGAAAATTAATTAGGATATACAAGTGAAAAAGCAAGAGCAGAATGCAAAGACAAAGTAGTAACACAATATTAGCCTTGGCTTTCAGCCGGCTAATATAAGCAAGAGCAGAGAATAGCAGTAGAGCAGAAGCAAGAGAATGAGAATGCAGAATTGAGAGTATTTAGTGATGTGTGTGTGTTAAGAAGACTTCCCCCCTTTTCGTGTGAAAGACTTAGGGTATTTATAGTTGAAAGTAGGTGGTAAAATAAGGCAAACAATCATAGAAGTATGTTAATTTAAGAACTCAGAATCAATCAATTAGAGAATCAAGGAAGTACTCCATTAATTAAGGGAATCAAAATCAAACGAAAAGATTCAGCACCATATAAGGCAAGTAGAAAAATCAGTGTAGGATTAAATAAGGAAGGAGTAAAGGTTCAGTATTGCATATAGTAGTCAGTTAGGTCCAAATTCAGGAAAAATCCAATTAAGGAAAGGTTAATTAGGAAAAAGTACCATAACAAATAAGGTAACAAAGATCAGTTAATTTAAAACAGGCGAATAGAATTAAAGGGCTTAAAAAATGTTTTTCAATTACCAACAATCAAGGAAAATCAGAATCAATCATGCGAAGTCATGATTCTGCATTCTCAACATATAAATAGAGGTGAATGAACAAGAGTAGCAAACAAAACTAACCATATAGATAGAAGGGAACAAGAGATGAACAAACACAACCATTCAGAGATAGTGAAAATAGGTTAAGATTCAGTAGGGCATATTCGAAGCATGGGGACCACGAAACATTAACAAGAATCAAGTAAATAGGCTAGCAGACAGTACCAAAGCAAGGAAAATTAGGCTAACACACACAATCAAATGAAGAAACATGCTAACATATAGAGACAAGGGAAAGAAAATTAGGCTAACATACATAATCGAAGCAAGGAAACATGCTAACACATAGAATCAGAGTAAGGAAAATCATGCTAACACACATAATCAAACGAAAAAACATTTCTTTTTAGAAATTAGGGTTTTTAGCAGAGTCAAGCTAAAAACAGTAAGAGCATAAAATAAACAAAGAAAAGGTTTTAATCATTAAAAAAATTGGTCAAAACATGTGTAAAAGAAATCGAAGAAATCCTAAATTTTCAAAGAGAGTAAAAACTGTTCAAAGTAGAGAATGTTTTGAGAGATTCAGGAGAGAGTTAGGGTTTCAAAAAAGGGGAAACCCTAATAGAAGTTGAGAGAACCTGTTGACACTTCACAGATCGTGGCATATAGGATGTTATTTCACCTGAAATCACATCGAAGAACCCATAAGTAGCAGAAGTAGGAGCCCTAGGTCTAAATCACCATGGTCCATAAACCTCGAAGGTCTTAGAGATGTTGAACAGGATGATGAGAGGCCCATCGGAGCCTTGGGGTTGAAGGGAGGTGGCCGGAAACAAACTAGGCGGAGCTTTTAGGGACGATTCACATGGTGGAGGTTTTTGGGGTCTCAAAAATAGAGGGAATAAGTAAGCTAGGGTTTCATGGCGGCTGATGGTCGAAAGGGATGAGATTGGAGGTGGCCGGAGAGACGGTGGAGACCATCAGAGAAGAAAGAACCAGAAGGTTGTAGAGAGAAGGGAGAGGAAGAGACAAGATAGAGAGAGAGACCATCTTGTGGAAATGAAGGGTATAGAGGGGTAATTTAGATTTAATTAAGGCAAATGATCAATGACTCAGATTTAATTAAGGCAAATGATCAACGACTCAGATAGAGAGAGAGACCATCTCATTTGATCAACGACTCAGATTAAAACGGGGTTGGACCGGGTTACATTAGGGATTGGGATGGGTTAGTTTATTTGGGATATTGGGCCATTTAAAATCTGATAGGGGGGCGTGGCCAAATTGGCTAGAATTGAAATAATAAAGGGTTGTTCGTTAAATAACCAATTTTCCACTTTTATTATTTTGCAAAATAATAAAAAATGATTTTAAAAAAACTTAAAGGTACTGGATTAATTAACAAACCGTAAATATTAATCTAAAAATATTAAAAGTGATTTTATAATTATAAAATACTGTTAATTATAAAATAGGCTATAACTGCAATTATATGTAATTTAGCTTAAAATATACCAAACAAATGTATAAAAATATGCAAAAATTACTTTAATTATATCTTAGTGTAAATATGAGAATGAAATAAATTATTCACCAAAATTAGTAATTTGGGAATAATTATTGAGTTTTGTAGTATTATATTGATTTTAAAAACTTTAGAAATAAAGGAAAAATACCAAAACTATTGGGCATGCTTATATATGTATGTATATGCTATTTTGAGAATATTTTGAGTATAAAAATATGTGAGGAAAAATTGGGTATCAACAGCTGCCCCTTTTTACCCGAGAAGGATGAAAGAATTGTCGGGTAAAGATATGATGGCCAATTTTGACTGAAAGAAACGATTTGAAAGGCTTTGACCGAGCTCTGGCTCCTGAGCTGCCTACATATCCCTGGTCTTACTGGAATCAGGCCATATATAGTTCAGGGATCCGTTGGCAGAATATGTCGATGGAGGTTTTGAAAAGGACGCATGTGATGTTTAGGTTAATTAGGATGGTCAGGGACTGATAGGCTGTGGGAATCGGAGTGAGATCGCTCCTACTGAGACGGCCGTTGCTAGCCGGTGTACCTGCAAGCAAGCAATATGAACATATATCGTGCATAAATTTAAATGTGATGCAAGTTCCTATTGGACCATGAATGATGTCTTCGGACGGGTAGGATGACGTCTTGGGCCATGAAATGTATAACAAAGGATTTTCAGGCTATGAAATGGTGTTCTCGGACTATGATAATGATGCCTCCGAACCATGATGCCTTTGAATAATGATATGCAAAAGATAAAAGTAGGGTCCTCAGGCCATGGCATGGGGTTCTCGGGCTATGAAAATGGTGCCTCCCAAAATGACGCCTTTGGACAATTTGGCGATCTTTCAGCCCATGAAATGCAGGATTTGGCGATCTCTCAGCCAATGCAAGACTTAAACAAAATGGCAATACTTCAGCCGATGTAAAGTTTAAATATAAATGGCAATCTTTCTGCCGATGCTGGATTTAAATGAAGTGGCGATATTTCAGCCGATGTAAAGTGTAAATTTAAATGGCGATCTTTTAGCCGATGCGAGATTTAAATGAAGTGGCAATATTTCAGCCAATGTAAAGTGTAAATATAAATGGCGATCTTTCAGCCAATGCGATATTTAAATGAAGTGGCGATATTTCAGCCGATGTAAAGTGTAAATATAAATGGCGATCTTTCAGCCGATGCGAGATTTAAATGAAGTGGAGATATTTCAGTCGATGTAAAGCGTAAAGTGTAAATATAAATGGCGATATTTCAGCCGATGCAATTATGTAGACAGAGCTTAGTCCCCGAAGGCAGAATAGTAGCCTTATGCAATGCAAGAAATGCAGATGGAGGTAGAGCTTAACCTCAGAAGGCAGAATAGTAGCCTTATGCAATGCAAGAAATGCCAATAGAGGTAGAGTTTAACCTCGGAAGGCAGGATAGTAGACTTATGCAATGCAGAGAAAATGCAGGATGGAGACAATGCTTAGTCTCGGAAGGCAGAAAGGTAGCCTTATGCAATGCAAGAAAATGCAGATGGAGACAGTGCTTATTCTCGGAAGGCAGAAAGGTAGCCTTATGCAATGCAAGAAAATGCAGATGGAGACAGTTCTTAGTCTCGAAAGGCAGAAAGGTAGCCTTATGCAATGCAAGAAAAATGTAAAAGGCAAGTAATGGTAAAATATCTTAGCTGATAGATGATAGCTGATAGTTGATTGCGTCATTGTGGCTGCTAGCAATGTCATGTGCGGATAGAACTTGTAAGTAAGCGATGATTCTAAGAGTTGTACTCCTGCAAAATATGAGTATGTAATCGTATCTGATGGTTTTACGTCTTGGGGTGCCTGCATTCAAAGAAAAGTCATGAGTTTTGTAAAGGGGGAAGGTTACTTCGTCTTCCCGTGGATTTCGCTTATCCTACTCGGCTCCAACTTTCATTGGGGAGGGTAGTGTCGCTAAACAAAGCAATTTCGATAGTAGCCATGCATGGTTTAGTAAAAATATGATGTAACTACATAATTAAAAAAATGATTTTCTTTTAGATGAACCGACGACTGCGACGCGGTTCAAGACATTATAGCCTTTTTTTTTTGCTCCGGAATTTTGAGGGCCCGCCTCAAAATTCTGCCCCAGTTTACTAGGCTAGTGTTTCTGACGGCTGCGTGCAACGAATGGCTAAAAGTTAACTTTAGAATTTTGAGGGTCCTCCTCAAAATTCTGCCCCATTTTCCAATATCGGGGGGAAATGAAATTTTTATTGAATTGTGACCGAACCCATAGGGCTGCCTATGTATACCCTCTTAAGGGGGAATCAGGTCAGGCGTAGTTCAAATTACATCATAAAGAAATCATAATGATTATACATAATAACGCTTGACTGCATCTGAATTGATTGGCTTTGGCCAAACCTCTCCATCCATTTCTGCAAGTATGAGGTCTCCTCCTGTTAGGACCCGGTGAACCATGTACGGGCCTTGCCAACTAGGAGAGAACTTTACTTTGGCTTCATCCTGGTGCGGGAAAACTTTCTTCAACACCAGCTATCCTGGTGCAAACTGCCTCGGCTTGACCCTTTTGTTGAAGGCTCTGGACATCCTGTTCTGATACAGTTGACCATGACAAACATCATTCATTCTTTTTCCGTCTAAAAGGGCTAACTGCTCATAGCAACTCTTTACCCATTCTGCATCTTCAAGTTTTGCTTCCTGTATAATCCTCCGAGAGGGAATCTCTACCTCAGCGAGAATGATTGCCTCGATACCATAAACCAACATATAGGGAGTCACCCCGATTGATGTGCGAACCATGGTATGGTATCCCAATAAAGCAAATGATAGCTTTTCGGGCCACTGCTTGTGTTTATCTATCATTTTCCTTAGTATCTTCTTGATGTTTGTCACACCTCCTTTTTCTGCCTACACCCGCAAGGGCATAAAGGAGTTTTTCCACTTAAAGGAAAATCGGAACGGGATTTGTTAATAAAGTTCAGAGTCGCCACTTGGGAGATTAATGGTGTCCCAAGTCACCGGTTGAATCCCGAATCGAGGAAATTATGACTCTGTTAACAGTCCACGAACCAGAAATCCGAGTAAGGAATTCTGTTAACCCGGGAGAAGGTGTTAGGCATTTCCGGGTTCCGTGGTTCTAGCACGGTCGCTCAACTGTTGTATTTGATTTTATCTGATTTTAAAACATGTTCTATCCTAAGTGCCTTTTATTATTAACCCGCTTTATTATATATTTATTATTTTTTAATAAGAAATGCAACATCGTGAAAATGCGTCTCGAATCACGTCGCACCAGTGCACCCTCGATTTTTGACCAATTTCGACTTCGTTGAGATTTGGATTTGGGTCACATAAATGTGCACCCGTATTTAATAAAGTAATATTATTAAATGTCATGCCTAAAGCAACTAAAGTTTATTATATTTGGGAAGGCCGTGAAATTCATTAAACGGCTCTCTCATATTCTAAGTATTTTAATAACCATTTATTGAGGGCCCCACAGTTTGCGTTTTTATTTGATGAGGCTCGTCTCATTATTTTTATTTAAAGGCCAATCCTAAAGTGAACTATATTTTCTATTTTTGTTTAACTCTAAAAATAAAAGTAAAAGTCCTAATTAATTAGCATCTTTGATCTTCCGTAATTTCGGGCTTTTACAATTAGCCCAAGTAACAATCAAGTGAGGCCTGCTTCGCTTTTGATTCCACCCAGCCTTGGGCTTCTAGCATTACATGTTGGCCCAAGTCAGATGATATACTCCAGGCCTAAACTCGATTAATGTTTAAAAGGAATAGGCTTGGGTGGCCAATGTTGAGCCCAAGTTATCCAAATAAGACTCAATTAGTATAACAATGAAAGGATATTACAGCATTTGACAATTACTTTGACTGGACGTGATGACACCCAGACAAGGACTACAATTAATATACTTATTAAAATGTGCAAGTCAAAATGATAGATTTAACAAATTAAACTACCTATGAACCATATTCCAAGCATAAACCAACTCTCGAACAATTGTAGAAATTTGACGCAACTACACCAATTGATAATGCCTGCGAACCAGTTTAGATCGATTAGAATATTGTGAAGCAGCTACACCTTAACCACTTCCAATTCCTATGTTTGAATTAATAAAGAGAAATACCAACACTTATTTCAAGCTGACTCGAACCATCTACTGGTTTACTACTTAATTTTCATTTATCAATGCAAATAGAAGTCATGGATCCCCAAATTCACCTTCTATCCTAACTATCTTTTTTGTTTTTCAAAAATCACATTACACAACCACGGAATTAAACTATAACATGGCTAACACATAATCAAAAGTCTCAAACAATCGAAGAGTATAACAATCCAGAGCAATCTAAATCACACCTAAGAACAACCCTATTTATTCAGTCAAGTGTCTATTGTTCACATAATACAAAATAGTAGCTAACATTAACCACATCTATATCAACAACATCTATTGAATTTAAAATGATCTCAATGGGCACAGATATGGTGAAACTTCTTATTTCAGCTTCAATTCAAGAGTACATCGAGGTAGTTGAAGGAATGTACCTGGAAACAGAGCAAAACTTGAGAATAGGAAGTCAGCTAAAGCAGTGGTCAAACAGCAGCAGCTTGATACTCAAAATAGCGTAGAAAAACAGAATCAATGGCTCAAAGTGTTTAACTCAAACATGACTAATCGATCCACTCGAAATAACACCACATCAACCACTCAGATTTGAAAATGGATACCAATCGAAACAGCTCAGGAAGATTTTGAGCAAAACAGAATTAGGAAATCGACCACAAACACTTGAATACACCCAGATATGCTTGAAAATGCAGCAGAATACTTCACAAAAATACAGCAACCATGAGCTGACCCCAAAATAACTCAATTGAGACCAAAAACCAAATGAAACCAAACCAGAAGACCTCTGAAGCCAGGGCAATCAGAAACTGAACTAGAAAACTGTAAAATCAATAGCTAAAAGTTGAAATTCACCTAAAATTCTAATGAAACAATAGTGTTTTGTATTTTGAAATTTTTCTATTTTTTTGGGGTTTTATGGAGATTTTTCTATTGTTTTTTTGTGGTTTTTCTTTTGATGAAAGCTAAAATCTAAAGGAATTTGGATCTGAAATTTGAATTTTTTGATCTGTGAGATTGAGGAGTATTTGGGAAATTTTTAGAGGTTCCAAACTTATGTATTAAGGCATGGGAATGCCCTTTTATAGGCAAAGATAAGGGCAGCCCTCCAATCATTCATTTGCACTATAAGTCCCTTCCTGTTTTCAATTTAGTCCCTCAGTTTCTAACCTATGCCTTAAGTCACTATCCTAACAAATACTAAAATCTGAATTAAACCCCATTCTAGAAAGATCTAGGGAATACTAGCTAAATCTACAGCTTTTCATCCAACTCCAATTACCTAAACTGCCCTGAATTTAAACTATATTTACAGTTATAACCAAATAGATCCCTAAACTCTAATTTACCACATTGAAGAACAGTCACTGAATTTGCAGAATAACCATCTGTAACTGACTCAAAGAACTACTAATTACTAATTACCAAATAGCTAACAAACCATTACTGATTTAACAAACGAATTTAACTATTAAGAATCTAAGAAATCCTAATAAATCTGCCATTAACAAAACTGACCCAACTTCGATTAATCTAGCAACTAATTACTTCAACTAATTAGGTTGAAAATTAACAATTAACAGAACAGGACACCTTCAAACTAGAATTAAACTACACTAAAAGTTAAAATCGAATCACTGTTAAAACTGAACCAAACCAAAACTAATCAGGATTTTACGGACTTATTTATTATTTTAATCGCAAAAAGAATTAGAGAAGATAAAAAAAAAAAAGAAAGACGAGGACTCACGGCTTGACTTGATTTCTGGCCGTCTTTTTTGATTCAAAATTTGTGCGTCTTGAGCATGCCTTGAACCTTAGTGGCTGTGAATTCTCCATGAGGGCATGAGGAAATGACACCGCACTAATTTGAAGAGGTTTAGGGAGATTTAAGATTCTGGGCATAATCTTTGATTCAAAATTTGACGAGCCTGATAGTGACTTGAAGAAAACTACCACCAGAAACGGGCAGAGGAGGAGAAAGGGGACATTAGGTGTTAACTTGGACGATTTTGGGAAAAGTATCATCTTGGTCGGATATTTTTGATTGAATATTCGACGAGTTGGGTTGTGATTCGAAGAAAAATAAGGTCAGATATGGACAGAGGAGAAGGAGGAGGACCTAGGGTGTTAGTTTGGTGGTGATTGGGGACAGCGCCGCCGTGGGCGGCGGAGACAAAATCCAATATTCGAGAAGACCGGGTATGATTTGAGGGAAGCTGATAAGAGATTCATGATGAGGGCTTTGAGGCGATCTAGGGGTGTGATTTTGGGGGTCAACGGAAATGATGGCGTCTTCGCCGGCGGCGAAGTTGTGGCGTTACAGGCGAGGGAGTACGAGGAAGAAGGGGGTGTGTCTCTAGGGTTAATATCAATATTCAGACAGTTATATCAAGTTATGAGAATCATTGTGGGCCGTTCGATCCAGAGAATCGAACGGTCAGGATGCAGAAAGAAAACGACGTCGTTTGGCTTTTCAAAATGGAGCGGGCGGGGACCGACCTGGGCCTGGAACGTGTGGGTGATTTTGGGCTAAATTTAGATGCCAATTGGCCCAATTCATGAGCAGCTCCCTTTTAATTTCCTTTTTATTTGTTTTCCCTTTCTTTTCTCTATTCCCATTTTGTATTTTTTATTTTATTTTTTCTGATTTTAAAAATATGCAAAATTAAAATTAAAATTAAAATGAAGTCCTAATATATTTCAAAATTAAAATAATTAATGCCTAAAATTTTTTAAAAACTATTTCGTGATGAATTCACAATTAAAACAATAAAAATGTAAAAGTGAACTATTTTTGTTATTTTTCTCATATTTTGTTGTAAAACGAATTAACCCCTAATTAATACTAAAATATGAAATTAGATCTTAAATGCAAATGCATATTTTTGTATTTTCGTATGAATTAGCATGCACAAATAAAATGCAATAATTATCAGGAAATGGCACAAAAATGCACAAAAATTGTAAAAATAAAGAAAAAATCATTTGTTTGATTTTTGGGAATAATTCATATATAGGGCAAAAATCACGTGCTCACAGCTGCCCCTCTTTGCTTGGAAACATGAAATATTTTTTGGCAAAGATAAGTGAGAAAATACGAGCGATTTTTACCCGTTTGAAAATTCGGTGTGAAGCATTTTTGAAAAGCTTGACCGTACCCTACTTCAGAGGTTGCCTACATATCCTGGGCTAAACAGGAATCAGGTCAGTGTAGTTCGGGAGTGTCTGGTAGCTGGGACTACCAGGAGCTGTGATTTCACTGTGATTGCTGCTGCTACTGCTCGCTGACCTTCCTTATTACACCGTGTCAAAATAAAAAAAGCTAGACTAAGCTATGAACTATGAATTACAAAAGTCTTATCTAAAATCTTCAAACTTGCTCTTGTACTTTCTTGTTATCTTGTTATCTTGTGTTCCCTTGGTGAAATGCATTGTCGTTACTTCGGGTTGTAACCTGAGACGTTGTCCCTTCTCTTCAAACTGTTGAACTTTGAACTTGAATGTATTCCTCTGTTATCCAGGAAGGCTCTTGACTACTGAACTTGAAATTGAATGTATTCCTCTGTTATCCAGGCAGGTTCCTGACTGCTGAACTTGAACTTGAATATATTCCTCTATTATCCAGGCGGGCTCCTGACTTCGTTAAAATAGACAAAACAAAGAAAACTTTCTGCCCCAATTGGAAACTCGGCACATGTTACCAGGTATTAATAAGAATTTGACTAAAACTTGACTTGTAATACCTCTGTTATACAGGTGGGCTCCTGATTTTCGTAACTTGAATTGTATTCCCTTGTTTTCCAAGTAGGCTCCTACTTGCGATGAAACAAACAAACACAGAAAATTTTCTACCCCAGTATGGTGACTGGGCACATCATGTTATCAGATATTAAAATTAAAGGCTAAAATTTGGATTGTACTTCCCTTGTTTTCCAGGTGGGTGCCTGCTTGCTGCATTTGAATAGATATTCCCTTGTTCTTCAGGTGGGCTCCTGCTTGCTGACTTTTGAAAGATATTCCCTTGTTCTTCAGGTGGGCTCCTGCTTGCTGAATTTTTGAAAGATATTCCCTTATTCTTCAGGTGGGCTCCTGCTTGCAAACAACCATAGAAAACGAAGAAAATTTTCTGCCCTAGTTTGATTATTGGGCGCGTTGTGTTACCGAATATTAAGCTTGAAAGATAAGACTTGCATTATACTTCCCTTATTCTTCAGGTGGGTGCCTGACTGCTGTGTTTAAAATGTATTCCCTTGTTCTCCAGGTGGGCTCCTGCTTGCTGACTTTTGAAAGATATTCCCTTGTTCTTCAGGTGGGCTCCTGCTTGCTGAATTTTTGAAAGATATTCCCTTATTCTTCAGGTGGGCTCCTGCTTGATGAACTTTAAAAAGATACTCCCTTATTCTTTAGGTGGGCTCCTGCTTGCAAACAACCATACAAAACGAAGAAATTTTTCTGCCCCTGTTTTAATCAAAGAAAGATTTGTTAATATAAAATGGTGGTTAGGTGCTGGCATTCTTGTTGGCCATGCTCTCGCTTCCGACTTTGTTCTGACTTGCTTCCTTGGACTTGCTTTGAAATGCCCCGACTTTCCGGCTGACTTTCGACCCTCTGATCTTGATGACCCAAATGTTTTACCCCGTGTTACTATTTTGTATTTTTGTCTCCTTCTTGTGAAACTTTGCTTCTCCCTCACAATTCTCTGATTACCCCATTGATGGGATTTCCCTTGGTCCTTCAAGCTTTAATTTGTTTGATATGTCCCAACCTCATTGTGCCATACAACTGAAAAGTTGGTAGTTAGCTTTGACATCCTTTTTTTTTAATAGAACTGACACTAAAACGTCTTATAGACAGACTTCAAGAGAATGAAATGCAATGACCTCGAAGGTTTTGAGGATAGAAAGACTTTGAAAGCGAATCAGTTGTAATGAAGAGAAAAAGGATAAGACTTATCTGGGTGGAACCGTTGGTACTATTGATCGTGCCATGCATTTTGGATTAATCAACCTAGTCTGTCCAACCAATCAACTGTCAATTTCCACATTTGTTGTTCCATACTTTCACAACCCGACTTTCGCCAAAACCCAAACCTTGCTTGTTTTGCCATGTTTCAAACATCTTTCAACCATAGACTTCCTTCATTTGACCAAATGAAAAACTCACTTTCGCCTTACGGTGCCCGTGAGGGTTTTCACCAATAAGCCTCTCTCATTTTTAATATCTCTCAAACTCACTTCGCCTTACGGTGCCCGTGAGGGTTTTCACCAATAAGCCTCTCTCATTTTTAATATCTCTCAAACTCACTTCGCCTTACGGTGCCCGTGAGGGTTTTCACCAATAAGCCTCTCTCATTTTTAATATCTCTCAAACTCACTTCGCCTTACGGTGCCCGTGAGGGTTTTCACCAATAAGCCTCTCTCATTTTTAATATCTCTCAAACTCACTTCGCCTTACGGTGCCCGTGAGGGTTTTCACCAATAAGCCTCTCTCATTTTTAATATCTCTCAAACTCACTTCGCCTTACGGTGCCCGTGAGGGTTTTCACCAATAAGACTCTCTCATTTTCAATATCTCTCAAACTCAACTCGCCTTACGGTACCTGTGAGGGTTTCCACCAATAAGACTCCCTCATTTTACTATTTCTTCTGGTATCAGAGTGTTGTCCCCCATCATGCATCGCGTTACCTGCTCGTATTAACATTTCTTAAGATTGATCAGAAGGTCTTTCTTTGGACCGTAATGTGGCTTTTGGATGGGTTTTAGAAAGAAGGGTATAGAGGCTCAAAATATTTCAATGTGGGTTCAAAATTACAACTTTCGGAATTATATTTCTACAACAACCACGACTTTTGCCCCAGTTTCCTTCTTGGGGATTTTTTTTTTGAATTTTTCTTTTGTTGTGACTGAACCTCAGAGAGAGGCTGCCTATTTACCCTTTTGGGATCAAGTCAAACGTAGTTCAGGTCATAGAATTGATTTGTTATTGCGATGTTTCCTTTCTTCCATTCTTCTTTCTTTCTTTTTTTTTCATTTTCTTTCTTTTCTTTTCTTTCTTTTCTTTTTTTTTTCTTTCTTTTTTTTCTTTCTTTTCTTTTTTTTCTTCTTTTTCTTTCTTTCTTTTTCTTTTCTATCTTTCTCCTGTTTCTCCATTTAATTTCCTTGCTCGGGTTTTAGATTTTTTTTTGTTGATTCCGAAAGAGGGATACGAAAGAAAAATATAATAGGGCTCAAAAGGATAACAAAGGATAAAGTGTTTGAATAGCAGAACAAAATGCCTTCGTCATTTCAATCTCAAAACATGCCAAATGCAATCAAGTACATAAAGATAAAGAAATCATACATAATATCTTTTGACTGCATCAGAGTTGATAGCCATTTCTACACATTTCCCTTCCACATCTGTTGGATATAATGCACCATTTGACAATACTCGTGTTACAACAAACGGCCCCTAACAGTTAGGAGCAAACTTTCCTTTTGCTTCAGCCTAGTGAGATAAGATACGCCTCAACACCAATTTCCCTACTTCAAACTTTCGCGGACACACTTTCTTGTTATATGCTCTTGCCATTCTTTGTTGGTATAACTGTCCATGACATACTGCTGCCAATCTCTTTTCATCAATCAAGTTCAATTGTTCCAAATGGGCTTTGACTCACTCATCATCATCAATTTCTGCTTCAGCAATAATCCGGAGGGATGGTATTTCAACTTCTGCAGGTATTACTGCCTCCGTACCGTACACCAATGAATAAGGAGTTGCTCCTACTGAAGTGCGAACAGTAGTGCGATAGCCTAACAGAGCGAAAGGTAACTTCTCATGCCATTGCCTGGATCCTTCCACCATTTTCCAAAGTATCTTCTTGATGTTCTTGTTAGCTGCCTCGACTGCTCCATTCGCCTTAGGACGATATGGGGTAGAATTGCAGTGCATGATCTTAAATTGCTGACATGTTTCCGCCATCAGATGACTGTTGAGATTGGCACCATTATCTGTGATAATCACCTTCGGAATTCCGAACCGACAAATGATATTTGAATGCACAAAATCGACCATCGCCTTCTTGGTCACTGACTTAAAAGTTTTCGCTTCAACCCACTTAGTGAAATAATCAATGGCTACTAGAATAAATCTGTGCCCATTAGATGCTACTGGCTCAATTGGCCCAATGACATCCATCCCCCAAGCAACGAAGGGCCTTGGTGCCGACATTGTATGTAGCTCAGATGGTGGAGAATGGATCAAATCTCCATGTACCTGGCATTGATGACACTTGCGCACGAAACTGATACAATCCCATTCCAGAGTAAGCCAGTAATAACCTGCTCGGAGAATCTTCTTTGCCAATACATACCCACTCATATGAGGTCCAGAAACTCCCGTATGTACCTCGGTCATGATAGTTGTAGCTTGTTTAGCATACATGCACCTCAACAAGCCAAGATCTGGAGTTCTTTTGTACAAAACCCCTCCACTGAAGAAAAATCAGCTTGCCAAGCGTCTAATAGCTTTCTTTTGATCCCTTGTGGCCTGTGCCGGATATACTCCCATTCTGAGGTATTCTTTGATATCATGAAACCACGGTTCACCATCAAGTTCTTCTTCTACCATATTATAATAGGCATGCTGATGTCGGACCTGAATGTGCAATGGGTCCACATAAGCCTTATCTGGATGATGCAACATTGACGCCAAAGTGGCCAAAGCATCAGCAAATTCATTATGAATCCTTGGAATGTGTCTGAAGTCTATTGACTGAAACCATTGATAGAGTTCATGCAAACATTGCCGGCACGGTATGAGCTTTAAGTCTCGTGTCTCCCATTCTCCCTGAATTTGGTGTACCAAAAGATCCGAGTCGCCCATGACCAAAATCTCTTGTACAACCATGTCTATAGCCATCCTCAAACCCAAGATACGTGCCTCATATTCAGCCATATTATTGGTGCAATAGAAGCAAAGCTGAGCTGTAACAGGGTAATGCTGCCCTGTCTCAGAAATAAGTACCGCTCCTATTCCAACGCCTTTGTTATTGGTAGCTCCATCAAAAAACAACTTCCACCCAGGTTTTTCATCTAATTCCGACTCCTCAATATGTATTGTCTCCTCATCCGGGAAATATGTCTTCAAAGGTTCATATTCATCATCAACTGGATTCTCAGCTAAATGATCAGCCATTGCTTGTGCTTTCATCGCAGTGCGGGTCACATATATAATATCAAATTCCGTCAGCAGGATTTGCCACTTTGCAAGCCTCCATGTGGGCATGGGCTTTTGAAAAATGTACTTCAATGGATCCAACCGCGAGATGAGATAAGTGGTATATGCTGACAAGTAATGTTTCAATTTCTGCGCAACCCAGGTCAATGCACAACACGTCCTCTCAAGCTGAGTGTATTTTACCTCGTAAGATGTGAACTTCTTGCTGAGATAGTAAATTGCCTGCTCTTTCTTTCCTGTGACATCATGTTGCCCCAGTACACAGCCAAAAGAATTATCCAACACTGTCAGATAAAGGATCAAGGGTCTTCCCGGCTCTGGCGGAACCAACACAGGTGGACAGGCCAAATACTCCTTAATTTTATCAAATGCTGCCTGACATTCATCCGTCCATCTGACCGCAGCATCTTTCTTTAGCAGCTTAAAGATAGGCTCGCAAGTCGCTGTAAGCTGAGCAATGAACCTGCTGATATAATTCAACCTGCCGAGCAAACTCATCACCTCTTTTTTGATCTTTGGCGGTGGTAACTCTTGAATGGCTTTGATTTTGGATGGGTCTAATTCAATACCACGTCGACTTACCACAAATCCCAACAACTTCCCTGACGGGACTCCAAACGCACACTTTGCTGGATTGAGTTTGAGATTGTACCTGTGGAGCCTCTGAAAAAACTTCCTCAGGTCTTTAACATGATCATACTGCTTTCTTGACTTTATAATTACATCATCCACATAAACTTCAATTTCTCGATGTATCATATCATGGAACATGGTGGTCATCGCCCTCATGTATGTTTCCCCAGCGTTATTCTGCCCAAACGGCATAACCCTATAACAGTAGGTTCCCAAGGCGTAATGAATGCCGTCTTTTCTGCATCTTCCTCATCCATCAAAATCTAGTGATAGCCCGCATAAAAATTCACGAAAGATCCAATCTCATGTTTGGCACAATTGTCAATCAATATATGGATGTTCAGCAGTGGGAAGTTGTCTTTTGGACTCGCCTTATTGAGATCACGATAGTCAACACACACTCTGGTCTTTCCATCTTTCTTTGGCACGAGCACGACATTGGCTAACCAGGTGGGATATCGGGTGACCCGTATGACCTTCGCCTCAAATTGCTTGTTGACCTCTTCTTTGATTTTCACACTGATGTCTGTTTTAAATTTCCTCAGCTTTTGCTTGACAGGAGGGCATTCCAAATAAGTGGGGCTTGTGGACCACCAGATCAGTACTCAAACCCGGTATATCATCGTACGACCATGCAAAAGTATCTTTGTATTCAAACAATAACTTGGTTATCTCTTCCCTGAACGGGGCTTCCAAATGGACACTTATTTTTGTTTCCCGAACATTTTCCTGATCCCCTATATTGATTGCCTCTGTGTCATTCAAGTTAGATTTGGGTTTTTCCTCAAATTGACTTAATTCTTTACTGATTTCTTCCAAAGCGCCTCATCATCATATTCAACCTCATCATCACACTCAATTTCTTGTATTACTATTTCACATTGGTTATCAGGACTAGGCCGGGAACTCCTCATGCATGACACATCATTAAAACCAGCATAAAAGGGACTGTACAAGAGAGAGAAAATNTTGCCGATCCCATTCAAATTTGACCATTTGATGCAAAGTAGATGGCACTGCCTTTGCGGCATGAATCCAGGGCCGTTCCAATAAAAGATTGCAGGAAATAGCAACATCAAGCACTTGGAACTCCATAGTGAATTCCACAGGTCCTATCGTTAGCTCCAACTCAATATCTCCCACTGTGTCTTTCCCTCCGCCATCAAATCCCCGTATGCATATACTATTTTTATGGATTCTTTCACTGTCAACTTTCAACTTTTCTAGGTAGAGAGAGGGCAAATGTTGGCACTAGACCCATTATCAATTAACACCCGAGTCACTACGGAATCTTCGCACTTCACTGTGAGGTAAAGGGCTCTATTATGTTCAGTTCCATCCAACGGCAACTCATCATCGGAGAATGTTACCCTGTTAACCTCAAAAAATTTATTTGCAATCTTCTCAAGATGATTCACAGTGATCTTATCTGGCACATCTGCTTCATTTAGAATCTTCATCAGCGCCCGGCGATGTTCATCCGAATGGATTAATAAAGACAGTAATGATATCTGCGTCGGGGTTTTCCTTAATTGTTCCACGATTGAATAGTCTTGTGCCTTCATCTTTTTCAAAAATTCTTCAGCTTCTTCTTCGGTAATAGCTTTCTTCACCAGTGCCAGATTGTCTTTAGTTGTTTTAATCTCTCTCAATTCTTCAGGGGAAAATCATCTCCCTGATCTAGTCAACCCATAAGTTTTGCACACTTCTTCTTTGACTTCTTTTCCTCTGTACATTACAGTCACCCAGTCATAATTCCATGGGATAGCTTTTTCACTAACCTCTGTCAACTGAGTCACCGGTTTAATGATAACCGATTCTTTACAAGCGCCTTTTAGAACCAACACAGGCTTAACAACTGCTCCCGGTATTGTCTTTTTAATAGGTTCTGGTTTCACTATCATCACTGGTTCACTGACTATCTGTTCTACTTTGGCCAATGCCTTCCCACCAATCAATTTCTCATTTGCTTTATTCTCACTTGCCTTAATCATCATCACAACTTGCGACAGCTTCTTGTATCCTCCTTTCTGCACTAACTCAATTATGTGAGTCTCATGATAAGTTGGTAATGGATTCTGCGTGATATTGGGAGTTTCTGGAGCTTGTACTTCAATTCTCCTGGTATCAATAAGTTCTTGAATGGCAGTTTTCAGATGCCAACATTTCTCCGTATCATGTCCTGGAGCTCCTGAGCAATACTCACAATTTACAGAATGGTCCAGGTTCCTCGGGGGAGGGTTTGGTATTTTTAGTTCAATTCTGGTTTAAGATTCTCCTAGCAGAGTGAAAGTCTTCTTCTTTTGCAATCTGTCATTCTTAGCAGCAGGGTTTGGTCAGAAACCAGTTCCACCGAGATTTCTGTAGGTTCTGGGAGGTGGGTATGCATTTTGGGTATG
>MU749787.1:0-58857 GCA_026770625.1 Nicotiana glauca | reverse complement strand
GGCCTGTTCCCTCCATCGAAATCCATATTCTCTAAAACTTTCTCCAGGTTTCTTTTCAATCTTGGTCAAAGAGAGACGATCGGGGACAATCTCCAGATTATACTGAAAGTGGTTTGCAAATGTTTGGGCTAAGTCATCCCATGTGTACCATCGAGTATGATCTTGCCTTGTATACCATTCTAAAGCCGATCCACTAAGACTTTGGCTGAAATACGCCATTAACAATTCATCTTTTCCTCCGGCACCTCTCATCTTACTACAAAACCCTCTCAAATGAGCTACAGGGTCTCCATGTCCATCATAAAGATCAAACTTCGGTAACTTGAAACCCGCAGGCAATTGGACTTCTGGAAACAAACACAGATCCTTATAAGAGACACTTATTTGCCCTTCTAGACCTTGCATATTCCGGAATGATTGTTCCAAGCTTTCTACCTTGCGTATCATCTCCTCTTACTCGGGGTTTTAAGGAGGTTTTTCTTCTTCAGCTGATATATCAATAAGAGGAGTATAAGAGTAGGGTTAATGAGGTTTGAAAGTAGGCTCGGGCAGATAATAGTGGTTTTCCTGAGTGTGGAACAAAGGTTCACTTGAAGATTTGTGTAACATGGCGGGCGAAGGAGCCACATACACAGGAGCAACTGGTGGTGGAGGACACGGAATTTGTTTTGGTGGTGGAGGTGGTGGTGTTTGGGAAGTAGTTTCTTAATATGGCGGATAGGTAAGGTAGGCCGGAGAAGAATTCACGGTGGGTGGATCTTGTGATTGAACTGGTGGCGGGATAAAGGAAGGATTGGCGGGATAAGTTGGCAATGGATGTCCTTTTTCCCAGTCCTGGTACATCTCGGCCATTTGTTGTTTCAGCTTGTACATTTCCTCTTTCATAGCATTGACATCCACTATTTCTTCCTCCCCAGCCGGGTCAACAATAGTTGCTTTGATCTCTTGGCTAACCATTTTCGACATGTCTTTGGAGCGGGTATTATATGGATGAGTTGCCAGAATGCCAGCTAGCTAAACCACCTGTCTGGACTCATCAACAACAACAGCGTTATTAGTGGTTAGGGCATTAACAGACAAAGGACCGTATATTTGAAGCATGGATGCACCTAGGCAATTATCGGTTTCTAATATGAATTTGCTCGGCCACATGCGTCATCCCGACTTTATTTATTCTCAACTATAACCTTTCTTTTATTCTTGCCTTTTCTTTGCTTTCTCATGGCTCTTTTATTGCGGATCTTCCTTTTTTTTTTTTCTTTCTTTTGCTTCCCATTTTTTTAATTTTGTTTTTCATATTGCTATGATCGGGTCCTATGAAAATTGCCTATGTATCGTGATCTTGCCTGAACCAGATAAATGCAAAAATAGCAACTACAATTTTTTGGAATTTTTAACTTTATTAATAGCAAACACATCCATTACAACGACAGACTCTAAATGACAAACAAGACTACAGACTTCTTAATAACTATTCTACTTTAAAATGAAATGCAGACTGACTAAAAATGAAAATACAGACTCAAGTAACTGACACAATGAAATACAGACTCATGAATACATTAAAGCTCCTGGTGCCCGCGGGACATCGTTCGGTCTCGCCGCGGGCCTATATGCAAGTTCCCCTTGAAGTCTGTCCAGGTCACTCATTATCTGTTTCACAAATATCATTACTGAGGCAAAGAAGGTAGTCTGAGTCATATTCTCGCACATTTGGCATTTTCTGGTGATGTGGTGAGCAATAGCTAGGATTCTTTCTCTGATTATGCCTTTTTCCTGAAGTAACCGCCCTATCTGTTCGGTCCTGGCCTCCAGAGTCTGCTGATTTCTCTCCTGATGTTGTTGTAGATCCATTTCTAATTGTGCTAAAGCTGTATAACAGTGTTCCCTTTCAACCTTGAACTCTTTTGCTTGTTTGCTCATTTTGTTTTCTACAGTAATGACCCTTTTCCTTAATCTGGCGACTTCATTATCATGTTCTTCTTTCAGCTGTTGAATCATGCGGGCTCGTTCCTCTGCGTTTTTAGTCAACTGTCTTCGAACCCCAGCTAGTTCCTTTTCTGCTTTGTTGAGGTCAAAACTGTAATCATTTACTTTTTGCCTTAAATTGTCTATAAGCTTTGCATCTCGGGCATTCCTAACAGGGGTTTCAGCTGCTATCTTCATTTTCTGGATTTGGGCTCGTAAGGCTTCATTTTCTTTGGCCAATTTCTTTTTCTCGCCCTCATCAGCCGCAACTTGCACACTGTTTTCAAACTTAAGATTTTGGACTTGCTTTTCCAGCTCGCTTATTTTTGCTCTGTACTCATTTTCTTTGGCTAACCAAGCCCACTGCTCTTGTGATGATTCAGCAAATTCTTGGAGATGAGGCCTTTTGGCCGGCCTTCCGAATGCAACATCCCTTCTATACCAAGCCTGATAGTCGGGTGATACCTCTCCTTTAGCTCGATCCCGAACACAAGTATTTGCCGCCAAATATTGATATTCACTCCAAACTTGGCGGACTTTAGCTTCAGCAAACTGGCCATCAGGGTAAATCTCGACCACTTGCAAACTAAGATCATCATCCTTGGGTACTATCTGGCATCTCCCAAGCTGTTTCAACACCTGATACGAGGCGTAAGGTTGAATGCTTCTCAGACCCATTAGGAGGAAATGTGGCCGAGCTGTCGGCATATATACGATTTCATCAACAAGCAGCCATCCAAACGTCCACTCCATTTGGTTAGCAGTAAGGGATCGAAAATATGCTGTCCAACCTGTGAATCCTTCTGGCAAATTAACCCCTTTAATCCTTGTAGGAAACTCTTCTATGCATGTTTTTTCCGGAGACCCGTAGTTCAAGAACTGAGGATGATGAAACAGATGCTCGATCATCCACATTTGTAACAGTAAACTGCACCCTTTGAAGAAAGCTTACCCGGCCTTGCAAGTTGTAAGAGCACGGAAGATGTCGGCTAATATCATAGGTGCAAGAGTACTTTTAGCTTGAGTCATTAATGTGTTGACGACCCCAACTATTTTTATGTCAATATTCCCATCCTTCCTTGGAAATACAAGAAATCCCAGAAAAACTACCATAAAAGCAAAACATCAATGTTCCTCCCACTTTTGGCGATTCCCTTTGCTATATATCTTGCTTTCTGGATTGTTAAACCCCCTAATATGGCCATAGCGGTGATATATGAAATTTAGAGTACAAAATCCATTTGCCATATCTGTGTTATGGATGGTTCTGATTATCTTCAAAGAGTCTAGAAATCTGTGCACACTCGGGGCAACCAAATACTTATGCCTTAAAGGGACCTCATCTTTCCCAATGTAGCTGGCTATTTCCTCTAATGTCGGGGTAAGCTCGAAGTCCAAAAAGTGGAACACGTTATGCACTGGGTCCCAACATGTAATCAATGCTCTGATAATATCTCCCCGAGGCACAATATCTAGCAAACCGGTGAGCCCTTTCAAATATTTCTTAACTTCATATTGCCCTTCGCTTCCTAAATCATTCCACCACAGACGTAACTCCAAAGGGATCTTATGCAAAAATGGTTCATTTTGAGTCTTGCTCATCCTGCACATTTATTAAGGTGATTTAATCATTTATTTATGACCTAAAAGAAAAAAATACTATATATTTTTTTTCAATTCTAATTTTCAAAAATAAAGTCCAGTTTTGCCGATACGGCCTTTCAGCACTTCGAGGAGAAGATTTTAAGGCTGTGTCCGCTAATCGTTTTAAAATGACTCAAGGTGGTTGTTCTTGCAAAAACAGCCTTCTGGTGCCCTTTAGGGACATTCGGCTTATTTTAAACAAGAATGTCGTCACCCGACTTATTGGACAAAAATTAAAATTTTGGTATTTTTGGCTATTTTTGCAAAAGGGGTGGTTGGACCCGATGAGGGTTGCCTACGTATCTCACATCTGGTGAGAATCAAACCAGCGTAGTTCGGGCAAATTAAACGAACTATTTTCGGCAAATAACAAAACTTCTTTCAAAAGCAAGACTCTTTTTCATTTTAATTTTTGGCATTTCATAAACAAATAAAATAATAAAAAAACTATTTTAAAAAAACAAGACTCTTTTTTTTTTATTTTCATTTTTCATGGCAAGACAAACTATTTTTTTTTCTTTTTTTATATTTTGAAAATAAAACAAAATAACAACTCTTTTTTTCCCTTTTCATTTTCAACAAACAACAATCTATTTTTTCCTTTGCTTTTAGTAAAACAAACTATTAAAAACAAAACATTTTCATTTTTTTTATTTTTCAAATTTTCGGCAGAGTTTCGACAGCATTTGGGCATCGGTTTTTCTAAAATTAAACAATTAATTATTTACACTGCTATTTCTCTCTTTTTCTCTCTTTTTTTCAATTTCACAAAATTCTTGATGTTCAAAAATCGGTCAGCATGCGGGCCCAAGACAAATAAATGCAACACGTAAAATGCATCATGGTGGTCGTTTCATATCCGGTTACCTATCCTAGACGGACCCAACCCCTGTGTTGAGTCCCCTAAGTCATATGCATGTGATGCAAATAAGCACTCCTACTAGGGATCCGGCATGAAGTCAAGTTATTCTAGGTTCAAAACTTAGGTATGTGTTCTAGACTGTGTACCTGAGCGGACAACTCGAGTCGAGGAGGGGGCTATGTACCGGGAACCAAAAGGTCATCCGGCTTAGTAATTTGTCCGGCCTCTTTCTTATTTCAAGGTATTGACACTAACAGAATAGGGAGTCTCAACCAGTAAGCACATCCCCAGAGGTGAGAAGAGAAGGGTTTCGGCATAGTTTATATACAGTTCAGATAATATCAAAGCGGTAAACATTTAGCACATTAAGCATGAAACATGCAGGAAAATCAGATATAACCAAATACGAATTCTGAAAGTTGAACAAAATATTCTGGGTTCTTATCCCCAGCAGAGTCGCCAGAGCTGTCACACCTCCTTTTTCTGCCTACACCCGCAAGGGCATAAAGGAGTTTTTCCACTTAAAGGACAATCGAAACGGGATTTGTTATTAAAGTTCAGAGTCGCCACTTGGGAAATTAGTGATGGCCCAAGGCACCGGTTGAATCCCGAACCGAGGAATCTGTTAACAGTCCGCGAACCAAAAATCCGAGTAAGGAATTCAGTTAACCCGGGAGAAGGTGTTAGACATTCCCGGGTTCCGTGGTTCTAGCACGGTCGCTCAACTGTTGCATTTGATTTTATCTGATTTTAAAACATGTTCTATCCTAAGTGCCTTTTATTATTAACCCGCTTTATTATATATTTATTATTTTTTAATAATAATTGCAACGTCGTGAAAATGCATCTCGAATCACATCGCACCAGTGCACCCGCGATTTTTGGCACATTTCGACTTCGTTGAGATTTGGATTTGGGTCACATAAATGTGCACCCGTATTTCAGAAAGTAATATTATTAAATTTCATGCCTAAAGCAACTAACGTTTATTATATTTGGGAAGGCCGTGAAATTCATTAAACGGCCCTCCCATATTCTAAGTATTTTAATAACCATTTATTGAGGGCCCCACAGTTTGCGTTTTTATTTGACGAGGCTCGTCTCATTATTTTTATTTAAAGGCCAATCCTAAAGTGAACTATATTTTCTATTTTTTGTTTATCTCTAAAAATAAAAGTAAAAGTCCTAATTAATTAGCATCTTTGATCTTCCGTAATTCCGGGTTTTTACAATTAGCCCAAGTAACAATCAAGTGAGGCATGCTTCGCTTTTGATTCCGCCGAGCCTTGGGCTTCTAGCATTACATGTTGGCCCAAGTCAGATGATATACTCCAGGCCTAAACTCGATTAATGTTTAAAAGGAATAGGCCTGGCTGGCCAATGTTGAGCCCATGTTATCCAAATAAGACTCAACTAGTATAACAATGAAAGGATATTACAGCACTTGACAATTACTTTGACTGGACGTGATGACACCCAGACAAGGACTAACATTAATATACTAATTAATTAAAATGTTCAAGGAAAATGATAGATTTAACAAATTAAACTACCTATGAACCATATGCCAATCATAAACCAACTCTCAAACAATTGTAGAAATTTGACACAACTATACCAATTGATAATGCCTGCAAACCAGTTTAGATCGATTAGAATATTGTGAAGCAACTACACTTTAACCACTTCCAATTCCTGTGTTTGAATTAATGAAGAGCAATACTAACACTTATTTCAAGCTGACTCGAGCCATCTACTGGTTTACTACTTAATTTTCATTTATCAATGCAAATAGAAGTCATGGATCCCCAAATTCACCTTCTATCCTAACTATCTTTTTTGTTTTTCAAAAATCATATTACACAACCACGAAATTAAACTATAACATGGCTAACACATAATCAAAAGTCTCAAACAGTCGAAGAGTATAACAATCCAGAGCAATCTAAATCACACCTAAGAACAACCCTATTTATTAAGTCAAGTGTCTATTGTTCACATAATACAAAATAGTAGCTAACATTAACCACATCTATATCAACAACATCAATTGACTTTAAAATGATCTCAATGGGCACAGATCTAGAGAAACTTCTTATTTCAGCTTCAACTCAAGAGTACATCGAGGTAGTTGAAGGAATGTACCTGGAAACAGAGCAAAATTGAGAATAGGAAGTCAGCTAAAGCAGTGATCAAACAGCAGCAGCTTGAGACTCAAAATAGCCCAGAAAAACAGAATCAATGGCTAAAAGTGTTTAACTCAAACATGACTAATGGATCCACTCGAAATAGCACCACATCAACCACTCAGATTTGAAAATGGATACCAATCGAAACAGCTCAGGAAGATTTTGAGAAAAAAAGAATTAGGAAATTGACCACAAACACTTGAATACACCCAGATATGCTTGAAAATGCACCAGAATACTACACAAAAATACAACAATCAAGAGCTGACCCCAGAATAACTCAATTGAGACCAAAAACCAAATGAAACCAAACCAGAAGACCTCTGAAGCCAGGGCAATCAGAAACTGAACTAGAAAACTGTAAAATCAATAACTAAAAGTTGAAATTCACCTAAAATTCTAATGAAACAGTAGTGTTTTGGATTTTGAAAGTTTTCTATTTTTTGTTTTTTTGGTTTTATGGAGATTTTTCTATTGCTTTTTTTGTGGTTTTTCTTTTGATGAAAGCTAAAATCTAAAGGAATTTGGATCTGAAATTTAAATTTTTAGATCTGTGAGCTTGAGGAGTATTTGGGGAATTTTTAGAGGTTCCAAACTTATGTATTAAGGCATGAGAATGCCCTTTTATAGGCAAAGATAAGGGCAGCCCTCCAATCTTTCATTTGCACTATAAGTCCCTCCATGTTTTCAATTTAGTCCCTCAGTTTCTAACCTATGCCTTAAGTCACTATCCTAACAAATACTAAAATCTGAATTCAACCCCATTCTAGAAAGATCTAGGGAATACTAGCTAAATCTACAGCTTTTCATCCAACTCCAATTACCTAAACTGCCCTGAATTTAAACTATATTTACAGTTATAACCAAACAGATCCCTAAACTCTAATTTACCACATTGAAGAACAGTCACTGAATTTGCAGAATAACCATGCGTAACTTACTCAAAGAACTACTAATTACTAATTACCAAATAGCTAACAAAACATTACTGATTTAACAAACGAATTTAACTATTAAGAATCTAAGAAATCCTAATCAAACTGCCATTAAAAAAACTGACCCAACTTCGATTAATCTAGAAACTAATTGCTTGAACTAATTAGGTTGACAATTAACAATTAACAGAACAGGACACCTTCAAACTAGAATTAAACTACACTAAAAGATAAAATCGAATCACTATTAAAACTGAACCAAACCAAAACTAATCAGGAGTTTACGGACTTATTTATTATTCTAATCAGAAAAAGAATCAGAGAAGATAAAAAAAGAAAGACGAGGACTCACGGCTTGACTTGACCTCTGGCCGTCTTTTTTGATTCAAAATTTGCGCGTCTTGAGCGTGCCTTGAAACTTAGTGGCTGTGAATTCTCCATGAGGGCATGAGGAAATGACACCGCGCTAATTTGAAGAGGTTTAGGGAGATTTAAGATTCTGGGCATAATCTTCGATTCAAAATTTGACGAGCCTGATAGTGACTTGAAGAAAACTACCACCAGAAACGGGCAGAGGAGAAAGGGGACCTTAGGTGATAACTTGGACGATTTTGGGAAAAGTATCATCTTGGCCAGAGATTTTCGATTGAATATTCGATGAGTTGGGTTGTGATTCGAAGAAAAATAAGGTCATATATGGACAGAGGAGAAGGAGGAGGACCTAGGGTGTTAGTTTGGGGGTGATTGGGGACGGCGCCGCCGTGGGCGGCGGAGACGGCGGTGACAAAATCCAATATTCGAGCAGACCGGGTATGATTCGAGGGAAGCTGATAAGAGATTCATGATGAGGGCTTTGAGGCAATCTAGGGGTGTGATTTTGGGGGTCAACGGAAGTGATGGCGTCTTCGCCGGCGGCAAAGCTGTGGCGTTACAGGCGAGGGAGTACGAGGAAGAAGGGGGTGTGTCTCTAGGGTTAATATCAATCTTCAGATAGTTATATCAAATTATGAGAATCATTGTGGGCCATTCGATCAAGAGAATCGGACGGTCAGGATGCAGAAAGAAAACAACGTCGTTTGGCTTTTCAAAATGGACCGGGCGTGGACCGACCTGGGCCTGGAACGTGTGGGTGATTTTGGGCTAAATTTAGATGCCAATTGGCCCAATTCATGAGTAGTCCCCTTTTAATTTCCTTTTTTATTTGTTTTCCCTTTCTTTTCTCTATTCCCATTTTGTATTTTTTTTTAATTTTCTTTTTTAAATATGCAAAATTAAAATGAAGTCCTAATATATTTCAAAATTAAACTAATTAATGTCTAAAATTGTTTAAAAACTATTTCGTGATGAATTCACAATTAAAATAATAAAAATGCAAAAGTAAACTATTTTGTTATTTTTCTCATATTTTGTTCTAAAACGAATTAACCCCTAATTAATACTAAAATACGAAATTAGATCCTAAATATAAAAGCATATTTTTGTATTTTCATATGAATTAGCATGCACAAATAAAATCCAACAATTACCAGGAAATGACACAAAAATGCACAAAAATTGTAAAAATAAAGAAAAAATCATTTTGTTTGATTTTTGGGAATAATTCATATATAGGGCAAAAATCACGTGCTCACAATGTTCTTATTGGCCGCTTCTACAGCTCCAATCATCCGAGGTCTGCAGGGTGTAGAATTCTTGTGCTTAATCTTGAACGTCCCACATATTACTTTTATCAGGTCACTGTTGATATTGGAACCATTATCAGTAATGATTGATTCTGGGATGCCGAACCGGCAAATGATACAGTCGCAGACAAAGTCAGTCACAACCTTCTTGGTCACTGCCTTATATGATTCTGCTTTAACCCATTTAGTGAAATAATTAATTTCCACTAGAATGAACCTGTGCTCGTTTGATGCGGTGGGCTCGATAGGTCCGATGACATCCATTCCCCAAGTGGCAAACGGCTATGGCGAGCTTGTTGCATTAAGCTCATTAGGAGGCACCTTTATCACATCCACATGTATTTGTCAGTGATGGCATTTTCGTACATACTGGATACAGTCCGTCTCTATAGTCATCCAAAAATAACCAGCTCGGAGTATTTTCTTGGCTAAGACGAAACCATTCATGTGCGGGCCACAGGTCCCTACATGAACCTCTTCCAACAACCTGGATGCTTCCTTTGCTTCGACACACCTCAGTAATCCCAAATCCGAAGTCCTTCTATACAGAATTCCTCTGCTGTGAAAGAAGTGATTGGATAACCTCCGCAATGTGCTCTTCTAAGTAGCATTTGAAAATTCTAGATATTCTCTTATTGTCAGATATTTCTTAATGTCATGCAACCATGGTTTTCCGTCAGCTTCTTCCTCAACATGAGCATAGTAAGCGGGTTGATCCTGGATTTTTACCGGGATAGGATCAATGAAGTGCTTATCTGGATGCTGAATCATGGATGATAGAGTGGCCAATGTGTCGGCAAACTTATTCTGGACTCTTGGGACATGCCAGAATTCTGTCTTTGTGAACCTCTTCCTCAACTCCTGTACATGATGCAAATACGGGAGTATCTTGGAGTTCTTGGTTGTCCATTCTTCTCAGACCTGATGTATGAGCAAGTCTAAATCCCTGATCACCGGTAACTCCTGAACGTTCATATCAATGGCTAGCTTGAGCCCTAAGATGCAGGCTTCGTACTCGGCTATGTTGTTGGTGCATGGGAACCTAAGTTTGGCGGACACCGGATAATGCTAACCTATTTTTGATACTAGAACTGCCCCTATGCCAACTCCTTTAAAGTTTGCTGCTCCATCAAAAAACATTCTCCAGCCATCATAGGATTCTGCGATATCTTCTCCTATGAAAGAGACTTCTTCGTCAGGAAAATACGTCTTTAGAGGCTCTTATTCTCCATCCACGGGATTTTCGGCAAGATGATCTGCCAGTGCCTGTCCTTTGATTGCTTTCTGGGTTACGTAGACAATATCAAATTCACTCAGCAGGATTTGCCATTTGGCTAGCTTGCCCATGGGCATGGGCTTCTGAAAGATGTACTTCGGCGGATCCATCCTTGATATGATATAAGTGGTACAGGCACAAAAATAGTGCCTCAACTTCTAAGCTACCCAAGTCAGAGCACACCAGGTGCATTCTAGCAGGGAATACCAGGCCTCGTACGGGGTGAACTTTTTGCTGAAATAGTAGATGGATTGCTCCTTTCTACCTATTTCATCATGTTGTCCCAAAACACAACTGAATGCCCCATCCAGTACTACAAGGTAAAGCAATAACGGTCTACCCGGTTTGGGCAGAACCAGAACTGGCGGTGTTGACAGGTATTCCTTGATTCTATTGAAGGCTTTCTGACAATCATCAGTCCATTTGGTGGCGGCGTCCTTCTTCAACATCTTAAAGATTGGCTCACAAATGACAGTGGACTGAACTATGAACTGGGTGATGTAGTTGAGTCTCCCCAAGAAACTCATAACCTCTTTCTTGTTCCTTGGCGGTGGCAATTCTTGAATGGCCTTAACCTTTGACGGATCTAGTTCTATTCCTTGTCGGCTTATGATGAACCCAAGAAGTTTTCCGACAGGAACCCCGAATGCACATTTGGCTGGATTTGGTTTCAAGTTGTACCTTCTTAATCTGTTGAAGAACTTCCTCCGATCTTCCATGTGGTCAGTGGCTTTCTTGGATTTGATGATGAAATCGTCTACATACACCTTGATCTCTTTGTGTATCATGTTATGGAAAATAGTATTCATGGCCCTCATGTAGGTGGCCCCATTATTTTTTAATCCAAATAGTATCATCTTGTAACAATACATCCATCCCCCACGGCGTAATGAAAGCCATTTTCTCTATGTTTTCTTCGTCCATACATATCTGATCATACCCAGAAAAACAATTGACAAATTAATGCAACTCGTACTTGGCGCAGTTGTCAATCAAGATGTGTATGTTCAACAAGGGGAAGTCGTCTTTCGGACTGGCCCGGTTGAGTCGGTAGTCGACACAGAATTTGACCTTCCCGTCCTTCTTCGGCACTGGCACAATGTTGGCTAACCATGTTGGATACTCCACTACCCGGAGGACCTTGGCTTTGACTTGTTTGGTAACTTCTTCCTTGATTTTCAAACTTATGTCTGGCTTGAACTTTCTGAGCTTCTATTTGACCGGCGGGCATGTCGGATCTGTTGGCAGCTTATGAGCTACAATAGATATACTGAGACCGGTCATATCATCATACAACTAGGCAAATATGTCCTCGTATTCTTTAAAGAATTCCGTGTACTCTTCCTTTTCTGACGGTGACAGGTGAACACTGATGCGCGTTTCCTTAACATTCTCTGTATCCCCCAAGTTGACAACCTCAGTTTCGTCCAAGTTAGACTTGGTCCTATTCTCAAAGTTCTCAACCACTTTAACGATCTCTTCTGGTATATCATCCTCTTCTGAGTCTACATTTATTTGTTGTGTTATCTCGTCGCATGTCACATTCGTTAGTTCATCAAGATAAGTAATAGTAATGCTGTGTAAATAAAGTAAATGATAGAGAAGATAATAAGAGTGAGATTTATAAGAAACTAAAATACTTTGATAAATTCCATAATTGTTTTGAAAATAGGAGCTCTTTTCGAAATTTAAAGAAAATACGGAAAGGAGATCAACTAGCGAAAAAGTAAAAGATAATGCATGGTGCTTTGTTCAGCCTTGCTACCCCGAAGCTTTCCGGGCCTTGGTGGTTCTGATAGACCAATTGTTGAGGCGCGCTCCTCGGCTCACAGCTTGTATGGAAGGGCCTTCCTCCCCTTCCTCCTCGAAAATGACATGACTGTCCATATTGTCGTCTTCCAAGAATAGATTCTTCATTGCCGCCAATGTTTCCTCTTCTTCTGACCCATATATGATGTATGTCAGCTAGAAAGTCTACTCCAGGAGAGGTATAGGGTGCTCTAGTGGATAATAAGGGCCGCGCCATGGTGGCGACCAGTCCTTGAATTCTTCCCAAGTATATCTGTACCCCAACCCGAAGGTGGTGTCGTGTTTCTTCAGTTTGATAGGTTTAGTGATTCCCTAAAGGTTCTTACCGAGCCCCTTGCCAGGTTCATATCCGCTCCAGTTCAATATGCTTTTGATCTTGCTATCCCACCACTTATCCTTGTCCATGGCGTTGACTCGCTCGATGTGATGGTAAGTTTCTCCGCCTATCTTCCTTCTTCCTCTGATTGCTGGGATGGTCTGACGACTGTATATGGGATTACTACAGTCGCCATGAATAATCACCTTTTGGTGAATCCACTCGATTTTCACTGCCTGGTGCAGGGTTGATGCTACAGCTCCAGCGGTGTGGATCCAAGGTTGTCCCAATAGTAAGTTGTAAGATGCTGGGTTGTCTATCACTTAAAAATCAACGTCGAACCAAGTCGGTTCCATCTCCAAACACAAACTGATTTCCCCAATAGTGGACCTTTGGGAACCATCGAAAGCTTTGACGTTGATGGCCCCATCCTTGATCTCATGCAGGCTCTTCCCCAATGTTCTGAGAGTCACCAATAGACAAATATTGAGGCTGGACCCTTCGTCAATCAAAGTCCTGGTGATGAAATAGTCTTCACATTGCACAATGATATCCAATGCTTTGTTGTATCTTAGCCCTTCCAGGGGCAACTCGTCTTCGTGGAAAGTGATCTTATAACTCTCCAATATCTGCCCTACCATGTTCGCCATTTCTCCTCCAGTTATGTTGTTGGGTACATATGCCTCGCTCAACACTTTCAATAAGGTGTTCTTATGTGCGTCAGAACTTTGTAGCAGAGCTAAGATGGAAATATGGGCCGGTGTTTTATTCAGTTGATCAACGACTGAGTACTCTTTTACTTGTATCTTCCTCCAGAGATCATCGGGTCCAGTTTCAATAGGCCGTCCAGAGGCCTGCTTACTTGATTCAACTAAATGTTCCGGAGTATAAATCCTGCCGGTTCTGGTCATACCCTGTTCTACAATTGCTTCTCCAGACTTAGTTTTCCCCTTCCTTCTCGCCTCGGTGGTGTAATCCCAAGGAACAGCCTGTGTATGGAATGGCGTTATGGCTGACATTGCTACAGGAATGGGCACCCTTGTTTTGGGAGGTAACATAGCAACTTCAAATGGTACAGATGCCTTTGGAGACCCAAACTCAACCTCAATTGGCTCTGTGGTCTTTGTAGACGATGGTGTTTCAAGCTCGACTGGTATGGACACATTTACTTCAGCATCCCTAGAGGGCTAGATCTGGACTACAATTGGATTTAGTGTGACTGTTGGTTTCTTGGGCTCGTCACCTTCGGCAATCAATCTAATCGACCCTTTGGGGTCCCAATCATCTTTTACCTCGATCATGTGCACACCTCTACCCTTATGTCCAGGCAGGGGGTTATTGCGAACATTAGAAGTAGGCTCATTTGCCTCGATGATCTTGTTGTCAATTAAAGCTTGGATTTTATCCTTCAGAGAACGGCACTCCTCAATGGTATGCCCTTTCATGTCAGAATGGTATGCATATGTTTTGTTTGCGTTGACCCATTGGGAAGGATTTTCTGGAGTTATGGCAGGGATTGGGGTGACGTAACCAGTAGCTTTGAGCCTTTCGTATAGCTGGTCGATTAGTTCGGTGATGGTGGTGTATTGCTTGGGAGGTCTACGATCGAAGTTAGAGCGCGGTCTTGTGAAGTTTTGGCGGGTGGGAGGTGATTGATAGTGAGAGGGCTGAGCATTATAGGCTTGGTAGATCGATACGGGTTGGGAATATCTTGATAAGGTAGGTTGATATGTATGGGGTGGAGATGATTGGTAAGTAGGTGGTGGAATTTGGTAAGAGGGCGGAGGTGTTTGGTAATTAGGGGCAGGTTGATCTGTGAGAGGAGATACTGGGTAAGCTTGGTATTTTACTGGGGATTTCATTCTTTGTGCAACCATCAAGTCACTCGCATCCTTTTTCTTGGACGTGCCACCCGACTGTAGAACCTTGTTGGTAGTCTGCAATGCTTTAAAATTAGTGACCATACCACTTTTAATTCCTTGCTCGATCCTTCCCCCTAGTTTGATGATGTCGGAGAATTTCTGGCCTTCAATCAGCATCAACCTCTCATAATACTGTAGGTCCCAAGCTCGGATGAAAAACCTGTTCATCTGTTCTTCTTCTAAGGTCGGCTTGACCTTAGCAGCCTCTGATCTCCAATGAGTAGCATACTCGGGAAATGTCTTTGTAGGTTTCTTCTTTAAATTTTGGATGTAGAATACATCTGGCGCATTCTCTGTATTGAATCTGAACCTGTCCATGAAATTGGATGCCATACCTACCCAGCTTGCCCACTTCTTGGGGTCTTGGCTAATGTACCAATATAGAGCATCACCTTTCAAACTTATCATGAAGAGCTTCATGCGAATCTTTTCATCCCTTCCGACACCGACCAACTTATCACAGTATGTCCTCAAATGGACTTTGGGATCCCCTGAGCCATCAAACATCTCAAACTTGGGAGGTTTGTACCCCTCGGGAAGTTCGATGTCTCGCTGAATGCAAAGGTCCTCATAATTCATCCCCTCGATACCTTTGTTTCCTTCAACACCCTAGACTCGGCTAGTTAGTTTCTTGAGTTCTGCGGCCAGGTTTTTGATGAGAAAGTCTTTGTCATCAAACTTCGGTGTGCTTGAAATAGGTTGAGTGTATTATTGTATGGTTTCCACATAGATGGGATTGTTGTGATAAGGGTAGGAATGATCATTTGTGGAGTTTAGTGGTTCAAGGATGAGCAATGGGGTGTCACTTGAAGTGTGACATGTGTTGCAGTGGTGATGGGCAGCTGGTTGGTTTTATGGTTTTGGAATGTTTTGTGGAGGTGTAGGATTTGGAGCATTGACATCTGGGGTGATGAGGGAAAATGATAAGTTTGCCAAGTTTCGAACTTGGTCCAGTTCCTCCAGAAATTTCAACAATTTCTGCTCGAGATGGGCGGCACTTTCCTTGGACACCTGAATACCCTGAGTAACCTCTACCCATTCACCCGAGTTCTCCTTCCTGATGTTTCTCAAGTCTTTCATTTTTTTTCTGATAGGACTCGGAGGAGGAGGAGGTAGTGGGCCCTTAGATCTTGTGGAGTAGGATGATGATGCCAGAGTGCACGAACTAACCTTTTGGGGAGGGGAATAAAACAAAAGTAAAAACAAAAAGGTAACAAGTTAGAAAGGTTATGAGGAAAAATGTTGCAATATTAAAACACATAGTGTAAGAATATGAATCGCGTACTAATTTGGGTGCCTCGTTGTACTTGAGGTAGGCCTAGCGACAAGTTTATTTAGAGAACTTATAATGCTAAATGCCTCATTTTATTGATAAAAATAATATGAATCCCAAAACGACACTAAAATTGCAGAAACTAAAATGTCACTAATGGCCATTGGCCTTATTACATTTTTAAAGCGAAGGAAAAGACTCCTAACTACTTGGTCCCACAAGGACCTTCCCCAGACTCGGCATATTTAGCTCCATCGAACAGCTCCACCAGCTTACGCAGTCCCAGCAGCTAATAGGCTCTAGCCAAGTGTCCTCCTTCGTTTCCCTCGGCATTCTGGAAATTTTTGATCCTCTGGATGAATTTCCTTTTCAACTCTACCAAACCTCATTCCAAATACCCTAGTCGCTTGTTGGCGCCGACAACCATATCTTTCCATTCTTCGATCAATTTCTGACGTGCTTCTTGAATTTCCTGATGTTCACTTTCGCACTCTCTGATCCTCTTATGCAATTGGTTGTACTTAACCTGTATTTCAGCCCTCTCGTCAATGACCCTATGACCTCGAACAGATCCGGGCTGTCCCAACCCACCATGATCTTCTTCTAACCAGCCTAGATAGTATGGGGTGTAACCGGCATGGTATCTATCAGGTTCTATGGAATTCTTTTCTAGGATGATTTTGCAATTCCACATGTGTTTGAGCTTGACATTTGTATGGGCTATCATCGTCTTGGAAATCATCCCTGAAGTGACTCATCTTGTCGACCTTTAGTATGACCTACTTTCTCCCTACCTGCCTCATGACTCGGAGAGGGACACAGGGATAAGTTTCTCTCAGACCAATGAGTATTAAGGAATGGAGCGTTCCGAGAGCGGATGATGAAATCTCCAATAGGGAACCATTCGAACATCCACTACACTTTGTCTTCTTTCAGATTTTCAAACAACTCTACCCACCCTTTAGCGTCTTCTAGTTGAGCAAATATGTTAGGCATATAGTTCATTCTCTTGGGATGGTTGAAAGCTATATGATCATTCCACGGCCTTCGTGGAAGCTCTTGACGGTATTGACCCATTTGGAGATGTTCTATAAGCCAGAGTTGGAGTAGTAAGTTGCAACCCTTAAAGTGACTGGCCCCTCGTTAATAGTTTTCCAGGGCTCAATATATCTCAACAACAATCATTGGTACTATGCTGAAAGGCTGCCCGCCAATCCCTTCCATTAGTGTCTTGGTGACTATGGCTAGTCTGGTATGGATCCTAGCCTTATTCATGGGAAATAGTATCATCCCTAAAAAGCAGAACATAAAGACGAAGACCCTTCTGTGGATATGCCACAATGAGGTCGGAGCGAATTCATCTAGGTAGGTACGGTAGGACTTGTCCGTACCTCTCATACAGTAGTCGAAAGGAATGTAAGAGTCCTTCAAACAAGTCAAGTTTGGGTTTTTCTTCAGTCCCATCATCTTGAGGAAACCCCTACCCTTGCGATTTTCTGGCATAAGCAAACCCGGAGTCTCCCAAGGGATCCCTGCTAACCCTCCTATTTCCTCGAGCAGAGGTGTCATTTCAAGATCCCCAAAGTGAAATACTGATCTATCACTGTCCCAGAATAAAGTTGTAGCCTCTATGATCTTGTTGTCAGGCTGGATTTCCAAAAGAGAAGGTAAATTCCCCAAGTATTTGCCGACAAGAGTCTGGTCACCGGAGTGAAGGTCTTCCCACCAGCTTAGCAACCTTGGGTGAATGTTGGTTACCATGCCGAATCTGGAGACTTCGTGCCTCAATTTCTGCAAAACAAAGTGTTAGAACCTTACCCCACCGGAATAGACTATTTAAACCAATAATTAGCAGAAGCAACATTTAGTTCTCCAAATAAATGCACAGAATATGGTGTTGTCCGTTTGGGTTCCAAGGAAACCCAGTGGACTTTGGACAAGGCTATCTTAAAGAGTCATTATGTGGACATCATAACTGACTCGACTAAGTTTGACAGTGATGCATGCACAGTTAAACATAATAAGGTTTTTATGGAGTATTAGACCGGTAACCTTGAGCGAACAACTCAAGAGGGGAAGGCACAGAACCGTCGACTGCACCGCTGATCGACTGGTTTTACCGTAAATATGCCTTTGCCAAATTTAGGGGGTGATAATATCGGAAGGGTACAACAACTAATTATAAGAGTTGCTATGGTATTTGTTTAGCACGAGTGGAATATTATGTTGAAGATGCAATTACAAGAATAAAGCAAGTTGTCATGTATTTTCACGGTCATAAAGTAATGATTACAATAATTGCTCGTAATTACAACAGTATTGAAGGGAAGCAGTAAATGAAAGCATTAAGGAAAATAAAAGAAACAAAAAACCAAGTCAGTTTCGAATAAAGACATTGAATAAAAGCAATAAAGAGGCAATAAAGTCACAAATAACATAAAGTGGTAAAAGCCCTAACGAAATCCCCAGCAGAGTCTCCATACTGTCGACGCTCCCTTTTTCTCGCGAAATCGGGCTTACGACATTTGGGAGGACAACTCTTTCCCTTTTTGGTAATTGAGTTTTGGAGTTTGAAGAGTTGCCATCTAATGATTAAGTGCATTAGGGCACTAAGGGTTTTTTGAGTTGGAAAACCAGAGTTCGGGTAAGGGCTAGAAATTATCTCGAGGGGAAGGTGTTAGGCACCCCTCAAGATCTACTAGTGTGGTTCCCAGCCATGTTATATTGTGACTTTAACCTCTACGGGCCAACCTTCTTGTTTCCGAAGGCCTGTAAAGGTTGATCTTAGATAAACAAGCACTTATTTCAGAACGAGATTAAATTTTGGCTGAACATAATCAATTTGTCGAGTGCCTCCCAGTGTTGGAGGTAAAAATTGCTCAAATAGATGATCTTGAGGGCCACTTACAGCAGTCCAAGCAAGATAGAATGGTCCACAAGCAAGAATTTGCTCAATTACAAGAAGACCTTAAAGTTGTTAAGGCTAAGTGGGCTGAACTTCATGATATTGTGATTGCAGTTGCCGAACGTCAGTCTGCCTTCATGGAGCAAGTTAATAACTTAAAGGCTAGAATACACCCTAAATTCGAGGAGGCCAATGCTGCCGAGGGGAGGAGAGAAAGAATGGAAAAAAGACTCAAAAGAGTCATGCAGCATAATCAACTTTAGTCAACCACTAACGTTAAGCTTGATTCTAAAATCAGCATTTTGAAAGTTGATGAAAAGGTCCAGTCCAATCTTGAAAAACTTTGAGCAAAACTACAAGACCAAGAAGATTATGTCCTCTTCGAGAAAAAATATTCCATATATCATACGAAGAGGAAGACCTTGGAAGAGGCCAAAGAAGGCACTGTTAACATCGATGAATGTATTGACAAGGCTCGGGAGCTAGACATAACTGCTCACGAGAACCTTCATGCTTGGCCTGTTGCTTCTAATTCTTCGAATACTAACTCCTAGTACGGTAAATAGGCAAACAGGAATTACAAATACAAGGGGGGGATCCAATAATGGTTGCAAGAGATTAAAGAAGTTAAAGGAACTGAATTTTGATAGAAAAGGCAATTTTGAAGTTCTGAATAGACGAGTAAAAGAGGAAATTTTCATATAGTTGTTGCAAGTTAAAAGCAGTTTTAAAAGCTGAAGTTTGCAAAAAAGTAGTTGAAATTCTGAAATAAAATGAACGAATAAGGGAATGAGTCCTAAGTTTATACATTATATGGATCACCCACACAACACCCGGTAACCGTTTATACACGTGGTGTTGTCGCGTGGTCATCATATCCATACCTGCCCTTCCCGCCCCGTTAAGGTATTAAACGCGGAATGGTTTCGTTTTACTTATTGCATGCTATTACCCGTCCCATCCTATCAGTCCCGGAGGCACTTAGGACTACTAGTCCTAAAAGATGGGATATTAGGCTGATTGGTTTCAAAGGATAAAAATCTAAGGCGACATACAAAGAAAACAAATACTGCATGTTGGGGGGAAGCATGTAAACATATAAAGGCTCATGTATACCTCCTCAAACAAAACACATAAATAGCATGAATCAAGCACAATTAAGGTCTCAAAGATAGGAACTTTCACAACAGTTAAAACTTGGTTTTAAAAAATAAAGTAGTAATAATAATAGCACGATTCTGGGCAGAGATGGGTAACCCAGTGATCTGAGGACATAAAAATCAGAAGCTCAGTAAAAGTAAATAGGTGCATCATTTCAAAATCGCTTTCAGCGGAGTTCCTTTTTTTTAAGAATAGCTGAGTGAACTTCAGAGAATCAAAACAAGAATAGGAACGACAGAGTTGAAATTAAAAGAAGATGGTTGGTCTTAAACTAATAGAAACACAATTGATCAGTTATTATCAGGCCTAAAGTTTGCCTAGGCGTCTTTATACATTGTCTGAATATTTTAAATTACACACATGCATATTTTGATTCTGATTTATAAAGGTACGTGTGACAAGGTATTTGCAGAAAACATTTCAAACCACTTAGACATATTTTAACAAAGTTATTAGACAAATGTGAATTAACTACTGAACGAGTGAGAAGTCCTAAGGGCAGGATCTCTAATGCACATAAAGTACCTAAAACATGGTTTCTAACATGCTAACGTAGTAATGACAAATTATTTGGCTTGTTGTTAATTATTTGCTGGTTATAAACTAATCGTGGTTCCGAGATGAGCGTAATGACAGGCTGGAAAGTAAAGAACCTAAAGCAGGATCTCTAATGAATGAGATGCATGACCTATACAGGTTATCTATTGCACAGATAAGTAGATAAAATCCTATAGGCATATTTTCTACCCATTATTTATACAAAGCATGCATAGCCCTCCCCCATATTCACTATTAGGCCCCAATCATTCATTTATAAATTATTACAAGCCAATAGTATCTGAATTACAATAATAAAGAACAGAAAAAAAATAAGAAGCTATTCAATAGGGAGCCTTCAATCAGGCCCAATCTTTCCAGCCTCAACCCCTTCGAGTTTCACAGCATTTGTCATGGTCTAGGTGCGACAAAGCTCCCAAGGGTCCCTGGCCAATACTAGCACCTAGATATTTGGAAGAATGCAGGATAGGTGCAGTGTGGAATACCAGCCTCGTGTGTCAAAGTTCAGCGAGTACTACGAGGTACTCAAAGCAATGCTCACGCGAAGGGGGCAGAACCTATTCTCTAAGAGTAGTGTGGAGTACAGGGAGAAGAGTTTTCAAAAATAAGGGGGTTTGTTTTAAAAAAGAAAACAGCAGAAACAATAGTTCAACAGTACATGATTGCATACAAGGATCATGGGGAAAGGGGAACTGATAGATCACACAATGCTAAAGGGGATATAAGTTTAATGAACATGACTACATAGAATCAGGGGATTCAGGGGAACTGGGAAGTTGTAAAGTCTAGGCCTGCTAATATATAGCAATAGGCTACATGCATGTAAATCAAAAGACATGGCAAAGTACTAAGCAAAAGAATCAATTGCACATTGAGCAGGAGAAGCATATGTAGAAGAAAATCGGAAAGATAATGAACTGAAACCAAAGTAAACACATTGGTTGGAGACTTGACAATTAATTAGGACATACCAGTAAAAAAGCAAGAGCAGGATGCAAAGACAAAGTAGTAACACAATATTAGCCTTGGCTTTCAATCGGCTAATATAAGCAAGAGCAGAGAACAACAATAGAGCAGAAGCAAGCACTACTAGAAAATGGGACTATGGCAACGACAGGAAAACCGTTGCGAATGCTAAGAAAACCGTTGCCATAGATGTATTGGAACGGTTTAGCAACCGTTACATCCGCTCGCGTGCCAATAGATCTGAAGCAACGGTTCGTGCAACGGTTGACCCAACTGTTGCTATAGCACCATCTATTGCAACGATTTTTCCTATGTCTGAAGCAACGAGTGTTTATTTAAACTGTAACGGTTTAAAACCGTTACCATAGAGTTTAATGCAACGGTTGTAAACTGTTATAGTACTATTTACCATGATGGTTGGAAACCGTTACGATATAATTTATTGCAACGGTTACATATGCTATTGCAACGGTTATTTAAAGATATTCTAACGATTTTATTTCTTTTGCAACGGTTCTATTAGGCTATTGTAACAGTTTAATTAACAATATTGCCCTGGTTATAAATAATATTTACATATATAAATATTTGTAATAACCTGAAAATTATATAAATAAAAAGATGAAATACATCATAATGTATATTGTCCAATAAGCTAATAATAACCATAATAGCAAAATGTTTTAACCCAATCACATAAGTTTTACAGCTCAACACTTCAAAAGTTAAAGTTTCAAATGTTGATAACAAGAGACTCCTAGAACATCGACAACAATTCAAAGTTCTTCTTAAAGTCTAGATCTTCACTATCTCCATCTTCCCTTTCTTTAGTTGCTCCACCTACAAAAGAGGATAAACAAAGTCATTACCCTTCAAGGATTAGTTTACCATTATAAGAATGAGTATAGTCCATGAACAATGGATAAAGCACCAAGTTTCCAGGAGAAAGAAATAAGTTCGCAAACCATTCACCACATTATCTGACTAGCTTTTAATATTTTTTCCGCCTACAAAAGAGGATAATAAAGTCATTACCTTCAACATATTTCTCAATTGCAATGAGAGCCATCCACACAAAAAAGATAAGTCAAGAATCAACGAGGATAGGTCAAGAACACCAACTTTAAACAAGTCAAAAATCTCAATCATTTTTGAAGTTTGAAAAACCAACAGTAAGATGCCAATCGGAACATACAGAGAACTAACAAGTATAGGAAGTTGGTAACCTGGGAATATAAAACCATCAGTATGATGCCAATGAATATATACACGACTAACAATACTAGGAACTTGGTAACCTGAAAATATTATAAGTTACAATAGTAGCAAAAAACTGAATATTCCTGGTAACGAAGAAGTACAATAAATGTATATGAATATTCCTAGCAAAGAAGTAAAAAACTTGTGTACATATGTTTTCCAAGTGTTTATTGCTAGCTGCGAGTGTACATGCCATTTCTTTTCTAGGTGTTTATACACAAATACACTTCAAATAAATTTGCTCGTCCTAACCTTTCAAAAGAAAGACGTGGGATTACTACAAGGTTCAAATTAAATCAACAATCTGCAAATATCAAACTTAAATATGTTCTTTATTAGTCCTTAACCAGATGAGGCAAAGGACAACTTAGAAGGTTTTGCACTTTTCAAGACTTGACCAAGTTTAAGCAAATAACACTCTATATCTTTCAAGAAAAAAAATACAATAACATCAGCAACATCTACTGAAATATGGAGAGACGATACAAAGACAGCCAAAGCATCTGCGATATATTCATCCATCGGTCTGCCAACTAACTTAACAGTTCACAGAGCTGAAAAAATCAATATTGCTACACAAGTTAGCACATTATAGTATTTCAGTTTAAGCTGCATACACATCCTAGGTGATTATTAGTTGCAAAATAAAGCCTATAGTAGGTAGAAAGTATGACAAATCCATGAAACTAAGTATTTTAGGAAAACCAGGAAGGACAAAGAAAGAATTCACACAATAGATTTGCTTGTAAGATACTTTTACTTCTTTATTTAGCACTGTTCTGATTTCCTATGTAAAGATTCTGTTGATTCTAAGTCTTTTCTTGACCTGATGTAGATGATCGTAAAGGAGTACCAATTGGTCCTAGGGTAAGAACATTGAATTTTGTATTTTTGTACCTCAAAAAAAGATTCCTAGTTGTTAGCTATTACAATCTTTATTGAATGTCTGTAGGCACACTCAGATTGGCTCAATATCGTCCCATGGGGGCTCTACAAAATTGGCAGTTCACGAGTTCTTTAGGAAACGTCTACAACCAAACATCATAAAATTTCTGGGCTTCACGGTATGAATATTTGGTAGCTACAACTTCTATTTTATGATTTTCAGCAGTATTCTGTTATAGCCGAGATCAAAATATTTGCTATTGCTAGATGCTAGGTCATTCTGTTCGGTTCTTCACTGTTTTTTTCTTAACTGGCAATAATCAATGCACATACGCATAGAACCATCATTTTTCTTCACAAACAAGACAGGAGCACCCCCAAGGTGACAATGAAAGGCTCACAACATTAGAAATTTCAAGCTCTTATAATCTTAAATAGTGTTGTTCATAGTGGTTGAGAGAGTCGTCTTAATTCCACCATTTATATAGTTAAATATGCATGTAGTTTCATGATTCGTAACATCTCCATGATTCCAACATTTCCACTGTTGAAACTGGAAGCCATATAAAGTGTTGAATATCAAGGATGTGAATATTGGAAACTAAACAATGCTAATAGTAACAAAAATGGCTACACCATATTTGATATTTCAACAAAATGTCATTGGCAGGCACATAGCTTGTATCTTTACACAACTGAAATCAATTGCCTTTCAAAGCCTTGGATCGTCAAACATTTCAAAAAGAAAAACTATTACGATGAATAAGCTGAAAAATTAGGCCTAGTACTTTAGGCATATCGCAGATTGTATAGTACTCACCTGAGAAGAGTGAAGCTGCCCCAGAGTCACGAACATCTCCAGATATTAGAATGTCATTCTCATCATGTTCAACAAGTCCATCTCCTAATACCTTGAGCTTTCTATCTTTTAATGTTCTCACCCTAATCATACCCTCCTTGTTGTTACCATAGATTACAGTACTCCCATCCCTAACCGGAACAATAAGAAATCTACATGTGAAAGAAGACACCAGCGAGATCCAAATCCACAACAAATTTTGATAGATGATATCAAGATCCATATTCTCCTTTTCTCTTCATTTGATGATATTCTCACATAACATTGTATGGGTCGAAATCTGCCCCGGGGAATCTTGCTCAAGAGAAGATTGCTAAGAGCCGATTAGGCCGAGGACGTACTCGAGATGGAAGGAACCTATTGGCGAGCTGAGTAACCGGGGTCAAGGTCGAATACTCAGTTCGGCCATCTCGTCTATCAAGGTATGACGTTCTTCGAGAGTTCCGAAGCTTAATCACTTCTCCAAAAAGTTAGAGGCAAACGTTTGCTGGCTCATCTGGACTATCCACTCTATCAGTTGACTAATTATAGAACAATGCTCCTCTCGCATCCCATGTTCCAGTACATGCTGTAACAGAACTTGGTAGCATTAGTGAGAGGAGAACATCTGAGCTAAAATAATAAGAGAAAGAATCCATCCAGGGGAGTTGATGACATCTCCCTCACATACACTACAAACACATCCCTGTAGTTTTAGATCGTATACAAGAAACCAATTCAAAAAATACTTGATTATTTAGCACGAAAATTGTTCTACCATCAACTTGGAAATATTCATTAAGTCGTGAATACACATTCATTCGCTTATGAAGTAGGAGACGGAAGATTCAGAAACACTTGAACGAAAGATATGTAGAAATTCAAGGAAGAGCTTCCTTATGTCAAGCAACATCATAGTAGCGAAATACTGAGCAATCGAGTAAAAGAACCACCAACAACTGGTCAAACAATTTTGTCAAAAACACAACCTCTTGGAATAAAGGCACAAATGACCTCTCTAAATTAGCAAACTTTTGACACTAGTACCAATAATTAGAAAACTCTTGACACTAAATTATTTCATCACTTTCAAGTCCAAATTCTTGACCCGATTTCCTGCATTCAAAATTAGATACACATGAGAGCCAAGAAGAGAGAAATAAAAGCAAATAAATAGATGCCATAAAGCAGCCCACTCTTGTCCAGATAAACAGAAGCATAAAGGGTAAACAGATTCACATGAACTGGAGCACCCTTTAAGATGGAATAGGCTGATCTTACTTTGCAACAAATTCATAAAAACGAATCGTCAAGTCTCTAATTTTGAACCAATGACAACAACAAAAAGAGAGCACAAACCCAATCTAACTTCTTATCAAATTAAACTAATAAGCAATAAAAATGACAAGATTATATCCTATAGAAAATGGGTAATATGGTTCTGATTCCAAGCTAAATATACAATTTTACTAAAAGTAGAAATACCATCAGCGTCATAAGTATATATTAACCACTTATGCAACATCACATTATAACATATCTGCAATTCTACCTAGCTCTATCTACAAAACTGGTTTTTGGCACCTCTTTTTGTAACACAACGACCACTATACAATGACCAAGCAACACGGTTCAACTAGATTAGAGTAAAAATTTCTTAGTCTTTACACGCATGCTCCAACATGTGTACAACGAACATATGTATGACTATACCGTAGAAAAAAGAGCACTTGCTCTTTAATACTCAACAATTGCCTAAGTTGAACTGTCCTTGAAGTAAAGCATGAGTAATTTAAATCTCACCAATTCCCATCTCGGAAAATATCACCTCTTGGATAGCAGTGGTTATAGCAACAACCTCCTACTTGTCGCTGACAAATATTAAAAAGATCCAATTTTTACGAGCTCAGATACCGCATTGATCCCTGCTCAAACATAGAAGAAGATATTATAATAACTCAATTATTTCTTAACACATTCATCAATAAAAAAGAAAATTTTATACCTAGGCGATATTCTACCTTGACAAGAAGACCGCGAAAGCTGCTACTGTTTTGCTTCAAAGGCGAAAATCGTGCGACCTTTACAATAGAAAATAGGATGAACTTAGGGTGCAATTTTATGTTCTCCTCATAAAATCGATTGCAAAAAAGGGATGAATTATAGTACACAATTATCCTAACAGATTTCTAATTAGATTTAAAGATTCGGCAGAAAATACTCACAACTTTAAGGAAAAAAAATTAATAAGTTGAACAACAAAGACGATGGCTCTTCGATTAGTTTTTAACTTATCTTTCACCACATGAACAAATTTGATTCTCTACCAATGAACTCGAACACTATTTTGAGAAACCCTAGCGGATTAGCAAGATGAATATTAACCTTAATGAGATTTCCACTGGTGGCGCTGTCATTGCCGCCGATGGTGGTTTGTCCTCTACTCGTAATCCCCGTTAATGAGGAAGGCTATTTGGGAGAGAGAGTTAGCGTCGTTTGAGTGTACAATATCAGATGTAGTGTATTATTAAGTTTATACTCTTATTTTATTACATATAAAAAATAATAGAAAATTAATTAAAGTAGGTCTCTTTTTAGCGGGAGTCATCCAAAATTTGGGGGAAAAAGTAGAGGGAATTCATAATCGTTGCAATATATCAAAAATAGCGAATAACCGTTACCATAGATAGACTTATTATCACGGTTGCTTAAACCGTTGCCATAGAAAAATCTATTATAACGGTTTTTGGACTAATGCAACGGTTCAGGTGCTAAACTGTGCTGGTAGTACCAATAACCTTACCCAACGGTTGGAACCGTTGCAATAGACCATCTATAGCAACGGTTACAAATCCGTTGCCATTAAAATCGTTGCCATAGCCCCAATTTCTAGTAGTGAAGAGAATGAGAATGCAGAATTGAGAGTATTCAGTGATGTATGTATGTTCAGAAGACTTTTCCCATTTCCGTGTGAAAGACTTAGGGTATTTATAGTTGAAAGTAGGTGGTAAAATAAGGCAAACAATCATAGAAGTATGTTAATTTAAGAACTCGGAATCAATCAATTAGAGAATCAAGGAAGTATTCCACTAATTAAGGGAATCAAAATCAAACGAAAAGATTCAGTGTCATATAAGGCGAGTAGAAAAATCAGTGCAGGATTAAATAAGGAAGGAGTCAAGGTTCAGTATTGCATATAGTAGTCAGTTAGGTCCAAATTCAGGAAAAATCCAATTAAGAAAAGGTTAATTAGGACAAAGTACCATAGCAAATAAGGTAACAAAGATCAATTAATTTAAAACAGGCGAGTAGAATTCTAGGGCTTAAAAAAAGTTTTTCAATTACCAACAATCAAGGAAAATCAGAATCAATCATGCGAAGTCATGATTCTGCATTCTTAACATATAAATAGATGTGAATGAACAAGAGTAGCAAACAAAACTAACCATATAGACAGAAGGGAACAAGAGATGAACAAACACAACCATTCAGAGATAGTGAAAATAGGTTAAGATTCAGCAGGGCATATTCAAAGCATGGTGACCACGAAACATGAACAAGAATCAAGTAAATAGGCTAGTAGACATTACCAAAGCAAGGAAAATCAGGCTAACACACGCAATCAAACGAAGAAACATGCTAACACATAGCGACAAGGCAAAGAAAATTAGGCTAACATACATAATCGAAGCAAGGAAACATGCTAACACATAGAATCAGAGTAAGGAAAATCATGCTAACACACATAATCAAATGAAGAAACATTTTTTTTAGAAATTAGGGTTTTTAGCAGAGTCAAGCTAAAAACAGTAAGAGCATAAAATCAGTCAAAATAAATAAAGAAAAGGTTTTAATCATAAAACAAATTAATCCAAAGAGAGTAAAAATGGTTCAAAGTAGAGAATCTTTCAGAAGAAGCTCGAGAATAAGCAGAACATAGAGGAAAACATGAAAATAGCATGAAAATAACACTGTTTTTGAGAGATTTAGGAGAGAGTGAGGGTTTCAAAAAAGGGGAAACCCTAATAGAAGTTGAGAAAACCTGTTGACACTTCACTGATCCTGGCATATAGGATGTGATTTCGCCTAAAATCACACCGGAGAAACCATAAGTAGCAGAACCAGGAGCCCTAGGTCTAAATCACCATGGTCCATAAACCTTGAAGGTCTTAGAGATGTTGAACAGGACGATGAGAGGCCTATTGGAGCCTTGGGGTTGAAGGGAGGTGGCCGGAGATGGTCGAAAACAAACCAGGTGGAGCGTTTAGGGACTGATTCACATGGTGGAGGTTTCTGGGGTCTCAAAAATAGAGAGAATCGGTGAGCTAGGGTTTCATGGCGGCTGATGGTCGAAAGGGGTGAGATTGGAGGTGGTCGGAGAGACGGTAGAGACCATCGGAGAAGAAAGAACCAGAAGGTTCTAGAGAGAAGGGAGAGGAATAGACGAGATAGAGAGAGAGAGAGAGACCATCTCATGGAAATGAGGGGCCTGGGGGGGGTTAATTTAGATTTAATTAAGGCAAATGAATATGGGCCATTGATCTCATTTGATCGATGGCTCAGATTAAAATGGGGTTGGACCGGGTTACATTAGGGATTGGGCTGGGTTAGTTTGATTGGGATATTAGGCCATTTAAAATCTGATAGAGGGGCGTGGCCCAATTGGCTAGAATTGAAATAATAAAGGGTTGTTCGTTAAATAGCTAATTTTTCCCTTTTATTATTTTACAAAATAATAAAAAATAATTTGAAAACAAATTAAAGGTACTGGATTAATTACCAATGCATAAATATTAATCTAAAAATATTAAAAGTGATTTTATAATTACAAAATGCTGTTAATTGTAAAATAGGCTATATTTGCCATTATATGTAATTTAGCTTAAAAAATACCAAACAAATATATAAAAATATACAAAAATTGCCTTAATTATATCTTAGTATAAATATGAGAATGAAATAAATTATTCACCAAAAGTGCTAATTTGGAAATAATTATTGAGTTTTGTAGTATTAAAATTAGACAATAAATTGATTTTAAAATGAAATAAATTATTCACCAAAAGTGCTAATTTGGAAATAATTATTGAGTTTTGTAGTATTAAAATTAGACAATAAATTGATTTTAAAAACTTTAGAAATAAAGAAAAAATATCAAAACCCTTGGGCATGCTTATATATGCATGTATATGCTATTTTGAGTATAAAAATATGTGAGGAAAAATTGGGTATCAACAGGTCTCACGAGTCATGAGTAGGTTTAGTAGATTTTTGCGGATCGATACGGAGACGTCTGTATTTATCCTTGAGAGGTTGCAGAACCTTTAAGAAAAACTTCATATTCTTGAACTCTTATCGTGCTTCCATGATTGTGCTTGAAAAGTAACTCTTTGAATTCCTTCTACGCATTCGTATGCGCGCCTGAGTGATCAGTATCCGATGTGCATCGATGGCTTGTGATTCCCTGATCAAGGGGCGAGATGTGATCTATATGTGTTGATGTTGGGCCAGTCTTGAAGAATTGGGGCTATATTTTTGCCTATAGCATAAGCCCTGAGCTGTTGATTGCGTGTGCGCATGTTTCTTGATTTATATGTTAGATAATGTACCTATTAAGGGAAGTGATGACTTGATAGTTACATGATGAGGGTGATGTGACTGCGAGATGTGTTCATATGAATTGAATGAGACGGGAAGGGTCTTCTTTTGGGTAGCAAGAATTATGTGGTTTTTGATTTCCATCGTGATTGGATGTATAGCCCCGAGTTATGGGTGTGTGAAGAATCTTTTCATGTTTCCTAGTTGGGAGTGAAGTTAATTTCATGTTGCAGTATGAGTTCAGACTCAGGAAGATTAAGCGACTGCACAATGTTTATGAGGGTGGAAGGTATACAGAAATGCTAGTTTAAGGCGAAGTAGGTGGGTTATTTCCTGCGGAGTGTTCTGAAGTTGTGTGATCCTTATGTTGTCTGTTAGAATATCTTATTTACAAGTGAAATATATGTGTTGCAATTTAAATTTTTGTTGCTTAAGAGAGTGTGTTTAACTGTTACGAGGGTGAATGCAAGATTTGCAGAAGATTTAAAGTATCAGATGGTCTGTGTTTCACGAGCTTATGAAGGATTGAGTTTAATCTCACTATGGTATTATGGCAAAAATGGAGTATAGAATATATGCCAAACTCACCATACTCGCCGCATTTCGGCTCAAAGCGTCGGCCACTACATTGGCCTTTCCCGGGTGATATAAAATAGTAATGTCGTAATCCTTAAGCAATTCCAACCACCTCCACTGCCTCAAATTGAGATCTTTCTGCTTGAACGAGTGTTGGAGGCTACAATGATTGGTATACACCTCACAAGACACGCCATAATAATAATGCCTCCAAATCTTCAATGCGTGAACAATGGTAGCCAACTCCAAATCATGAACAGGGTAGTTCTTCTCATGAGGCTTCAACTGACGAGAAGCATAAGCAATCACTCTACCCTCCTGCATCAGAACGCACCTAATACCAACCCTTGAAGCATCACAATATACGGTATAAGAACCTGAAGCTGATGATAATACTAGCACTGGAGCTACAGTCAAGGCAGTCTTGAGTTTCTGAAAGCTCTCCTCACACTCATCAGACAACTAAAATGAAACACCCTTATGAGTCAACTTGGTCAAGGGCGATGCAAGGACAAGAATCCCTAAAAACTCAGCGATAATAACTGTTCAAACCGAGAAACTGTAAATCTCTATAGTTGAGGACGATCTAGGCCAACTCTGAACCGCCACTATCTTCTTCGGGTCCACCTGAATACCCTCGTTGGATACCATGTGACCCAAGAAAGTCACTGAACTGAGCTAGAACTCACATTTGGAGAACTTTGCATAAAGCTTCTCCTCTCTCAATATCTGTAACACCATTCTCAAATGCTCCGTGTGCTCCTCCTGACTACACGAGTATACCAGAATGTCATTAATGAAGACTATGACAAACGAGTTGAGGTACGGCCGAAACACAATGTTCATCAAATGCATGAACACTGCTGGGGAATTGTTTAGCCCGAAAGACATCACCAAGAACTCATAATAACTATATCGGGTTGTGAAAGTTGTCTTAAGAATGTCTGGGTCCCTGATCTTCAACTAGTGATAACCTAAGCGGAGATCAATCTTAGAAAATACTCTCTCTCCCAGAAGCTAGTCGAACAAATCATCGATACGAGGAAAATGATACTTGTTTTTAATTGTCACTTTGTTCAATTACCTGTAATCAATGCACATTCTCATCGTGTCATCCTTCTTCTTCACAAAGAGAATCGCTGCACCCCACGGCGACACACTAGGATGAATGAACCCCTTATCTAGAAGTTCCTGAAGCTGCTCCTTTAACTCCTTCAGCTCTGCTGGTGCCATACAATATGATGGAAAAGAAATGGGCTGAGTGCCCGGCACCAGGTCAATACTAAAATCTATATCCCTGTCCGATGGCATACCCGGCAGGTCTACAGGAAGTACATCGGAAAAATCTCTCACAATTGGAATGGATTCAATACTGGGAGTCTCTACACTGACATCCCTCACAAAAGCTAGATATAAAAGACAACCTTTCCCAACCATACACTGGGCTTTTAAGAAATAAATCACTTTGCTGGGAACATAATCGGTCGAACCTCGCCACTCAATCCGTGGCAAACCAGGCATAGCCAAAGTCACTGTCGGCACGGCGATAACCAGTCCATGCCCAAAATAATATCGAAGTCCACATTACATAATGATAATAGATCCACTCGAGTCTCCAGACCCTCAATAGTCACAACACACGACCGGTACATACGTTCTACCACAACAGTATTACCCACCGGTGTAGAAACATTAACAGAGGAAACAAGGGACTCGCAGGGCTTATCCAGATAATGGGCAAAATAAGACGATACATAAGAGAAAGTAGAGCCAGGGTCAAATAACACAGAAGCATCTCTGCGGAAGAATAAGATAAAACCTGTAATCACCGCATGTGAAGCAATCGTATCGGGCCTAGATGGAAGTTCATAGAAGTGAGCCTAGCCACCCTCGGATTGACCTTCCTCTCTAGGATGACCCATGGATGACTGTCCCCTACCCCTAGCTATCTGGGTGGATGGTGAAGTGGCTGGGGCTGAGGCTGATGACTGACCCCTCTACTGAGAATGAAGAGGGCACTGCCTTCACAAGTGGCCCATCTCTCCACACTCATAACAACTCCCGGGTGCTAGAGACAGGGATTGCTGGTTACCCCTAGCACCGGTATAACTAGCAGATGCCTCTGGCATAGACAAATCCTGAACCGATGGAGCATGGGAAAAACCCTGGGCCGGAAGTGCACTAAGTGAAGAATGGCCCTGCTGGGAACTGTGAGAACTGTGGCCTGACGATGCCCCAAGATAACCTGGGCGAGCTGACTGACCGTGTCGGAACCGTCGGCCTATGCCGTGCTGAAACTGGCCCCTAGAAGGAGCACCCCTAAAACTACCGTGTCCTCGAGGCCTGTTAGCCTCCCTATCCTCGCGCTCTTGGCGGCGAACTGATTCAATCTCTCGAGAAATATCCACAACCTCCTCGAATGTAGCACCTGACACCCTCTCCCTTATTATGAGAACCCAAAGCTGGTAAGTGAGGCCATCAACAAACCTCCTGATCCTCTCTCTCTCTCTCAGTAGCAACCAGCCAAATAGCATGTCGAGCCAACTCCGAGAACCTCAACTCATACTGGGTAACTGTCATCTCTCCCTGTCGTAGCTGCTCGAACTACCTCCGCAACTCCTCCCTATGGGACCGTGGGACATATTTCTCCAAAAATAGGGCAGAGAACTGCTGCCAAGTCAGAGGTGCCAAACCAACATGCCTACGCCTCTCATATTCCTCCCACCAAGAGAAGGCAAATCCGGTAAACTGGAAGGTCATAAGTGCAACCCTACTGGTCTCCAAAATACCCGCAGTGTGAAGAATCCTCTGACATCTGTCCAAGAAACCCTGGGCATCCTCGCCTTCTGCTCCGCTAAAAGTAGGAGGATGAAGTCTGCCAAACCTCTCCAATCTATGCTGCTCATCCTTCGGCATAACAGGAGCTATATAACCCTGAACAACTGCCACCGGCTGGCTAGTGGTGCCTCCGGTGTCTGTACTATCTGAACCACCAGATGGGGTGTACAGGTGGAGGGAGTCTGTGAGCCTCCCCCTGCCTGAGAAGTAGCTGCGGCATTAGAAACCGTGAACGCCTGAGCAAGGCTGGTGCATACTATCAATTTCTGAGCTAGAGTATTCTGAAGACCTGGAATCACAATAGGCATAGCTTTTACGTGAGCTGGTGCTGCTGATGCGTCCACCAATGGGACCTGACCCTGAACTGGGGCGTTTGGTGGGTCTACAAGTGCTGTCCCAGCTACTACGTGGGATGTACCTATGCCTCTACCACGTCCTCGGCCTCTAGTGGCTCCCGCTGGTGGTACTGGTGGTCGTCCGTCATGATCGGTAGAGCGTGTCCTCACCATCTGTGAGAGAATAGGATAAAAGAAGTTTAGTACTCGGATCAACAAATTCTCACGACAAGAACTTCAAGAATATGGAAATTTTCCTAAAGGTTGCAACCTGTCGAGGATAAATACAGACGTCTCTGTACCAATCCGCGAGACTCTATTAATCCTGCTCATGACTCGTGAGACCTGTGTAACCTAGGCTCTAATACCAACTTGTCACGACCCGAAACCCAAACTCGGTCGTGATGGCGCCTCTCGGGAAGATAAGGCCAGCCGACACACTTCCAATTCACCTTAAGCAGTTAAAATAATAAACCAAGGTCTTTAATATAAATATAACCCAAAAATAATGATATAAGTGCAGGAATAAATTAAACCAACACAGCCCGACATCGGGGTGTCACCAGTCATGAGCATCTAAAACGACACTAAAAGTCTAGAGTCTAATCCACTACTACATAACTGAATCAAAAGAAAACTGAAATAGAGGGAGAATGTACTGGGCTGCGAATTGCCAAGCAGCTACCTAGTAAAACTTCGAAGACCTGCTGGAACTATAAACCCTCAGGAGTAGGACCTGTAGAGCCCGAATCTGCACACAAGGGTGTAGGGAGTAAAGTGAGTACTCCAACTCAGTGAGTAATAAAAATAAATGAAGATTGAGTAATATAAAACCACATAAGGCACAATATTAAGCTACAAGAGGCATAACAAATTAGTAAATATAATTAAACAATGAGGCTTCATAAACATCTCTTAAACAGTTAACAATATACAGGAAACCAACAAAAAATAAACATATAATAACTGCCCCTCAGGCACAGTAACAACAGAATCAGCCCCTCGGGCAATGTCACAGAACAAATACCAGCCCCTCGCGAGGATCCACTCACGAATGCGAAGAGTAAAAACCTGCAACAGCTGAACCTGCAACTTCTACAATTTTCTTAACTCCAAAATGATCCGATTGACCACCAAAAACTCACCCGAGGTCCCCGGTACCTCAACCAAAGGCACAAACATATCCTAATACCTTATTAAAACTTGTTCCAATCCTCAAAACACCTCAAACAACATCAAATCAACCCAAACACATCGTATTCAAGTCTAAGTTTCTAAAATCTTTCGAATTCTGGTTTTGATCAAAAACCCAACCAAACCATGTTCGAATGACATGAAATTTTGCACATACATCCCAAATGACACAACAAAGCTACTGCTACTCTTAAAATTCCATTCTGACCCCTATATCAAAATCTCACATATCAATCGGAAATCACCAAAATATCAACTTCGCCAATTCAAGCCTAAATCTACTCCAAACCTCCAAAACCCATTCCGATCACACTCCTATGTCCCAAATCACCTCCCAAAGCTAACTGAACCATCAGAACACACATTTGAGACTTCTAACAAATAAGTCAACATCCAGTTGACTTTTCCAACCTAAACTCATTTCAAAGAGACTAAGTGTCTCAAATTTAACAAAAATCATTTCGGATTTGATCCGACCAACCAAATACCACAAAACACGGATACACAAAGCATAAAGAAGTATAAATGGGGGAAATAGAGCGGTAAATCATGAGATGACCGGCCGGATCGTCACATATGGGCACATTCGAGGATGAACAGATGTTTAAGTGGGGGAGGATGTAACGACCCGACAGGTCATTTTGAGCCTTTTGACCTAGATCGCTAGTTCTTGAGCATGAATAGCCCCGTGTGATGTATTATGACTTATGCAAATCATTGGTTTTGGGTTTTTTGGGCAATCGAAATTAATTTAGAAGAACAGTTCTCAATTTGAAGCTTGAAATTTGAAATTTGAAAGGTTTGCCAAGATTTTACTTGTTCGTATATGATCTCAAATCGGAATTTTTATGATTTGGTTAGATGTATTAGGTTATTTGGGAGTTAGGAGCGTGATCGGAATGCATTTTGGAAGTCCATGGAAGGTTTATGCTTGAATTAGCGAAGTTGAGATTTTGGCATTTTCGATTGACAAGTGAGATTTTGATATAGGGGTCGGAATGGAATTTAGGAAGTTGCAGTAGCTTTGTTATATCATTTGGGATGAGTGTGAAAATTTTTGGGTCATTCGGATGTGGTTTGGTACAGTTTTTTATCAAAAGCGAAATGCGGAGGATTTTAGAACCATAGGCTTGAATTCAATGGGTTTTGGTGGTTTTGATGTTGTTTGAGGTGTTTTAAAAATTGGAACAAGTTTGAATAAGGTTATGGGATATGTTGGTATTTTTGGTTGAGGGTTCGGGGGCCCTTGGGGTGATGATGGAGAAGGTTGGAATTTGGTGAGTTGTAGATTTTGCTGCTTCTGGTATTTCCGCACCTGCGGATTGGGGATTGCAGGTGCGATGCCGCAGATGCGAGGAAGAAGGCTGCAAACGCGGAAGAAGGTAAGGTAGGCTACGGCCGTAGAAGCGGTTGGGAAACTACACCTGCGAGGCTACAGGTGCGGAGTGAGCATTGCAGATGCGATTTTGGGTTGCTTTAGTGAATAACTATAGAAGCGGTTCATTGTCCGCAAATGTGGTACCGCATATGCGGTGGACTGACTGCAGGTGTGGAAAGCCTTGGAATGTTTATATTTTCTACTTCGGGATTTTTAGAGGGTTTCACTACTTTTAAACACGAATTTTGGAGCTTTGGGCAATTTTGAAGAGAGAAATCAAGGAGACATCATTGAGGTAAAATTTTGGATTATGAAAACTCGCTTTTATGATATTAATTCGCGGATTAGAGCTGTAATTAAGGGTAAAATTAGAGAAACTAGGGCGTAGAAACCTTAGCCTTTGATTGAGAATTTGAGTGACCATATGAGGTCAGATTTTGATAAATTTGATATGCATGAACTTGTGAGAGGATGAGGATTCCATTGATGTTAATTTCATCGAGTTCAGAGATGTGGGACCGAGAGCCTTGTTTGAGCAATTTCGGGATTTTTTTATGTAAATTGGATATTTTCGAGTGGGCTTTGTTCCCTTAGCATATTTTAATGGTTATGTTCTGATTGTGGCTAGATTTGGAGCATCCGGAGGTCGATTCGTGAAGGCAAAGGCATCGCGGGCTAGAGTTCGGACCGGATCAAGGTGAGTAATAATTTTAAATGCTGTCCTGAGGGTATGAAATCCCGAATTACACAAGGATCGACTATGTTGAGGTGACGCACACACTAGATGATGAGCATGGGATCGTGCACCGTTAGGGATTTTGACTTAGTCCATCTCGAATGACTAATTTACTGCATATTTAATAGCAAAATGTTTCATATTGTAATGTTTGGGGCTAAGTGCCATATTTGGGCTTCGCGCCAACTGTTTGAACCATTCGGGGATTTTACTAATATTTTTCCTCACTGTTTGATTTCATACTTATGCTCAGTCATGCCATATTTTTACTATTTTCAAAACGCAACTATGTTATTCTATTTAAACACCTTAAATAATATTTTTGAAGATATTTTGAGCTGAGCTTCATATTTTACTGATGCCCGTGGGGCTTATGAGATTCTAACTGAGTAAGGCCGTGGGCCTGTATTGTGAGGATACTTTTGGGTCGGGCTGCACGCTGCAGCGGTGATATATTGATTATGATTATGAGGATGAGGGCCTGAGATTATATTCCACAAGGTGGCTTGTGATTGATATGAGGCTGAGAGCCTGTCTATGAGGCCGAGAGCCTGTCTATGATGCCACGAGATGGCTTGATATTCCGTTTGGGCTGTAAGGGGCCCCTCTCGGAGTTTGTACACCCACAGTGAGCGCGAGTACCCATTGTGATATGAGATATAGCCCGAGGGGATGGTATTGTTTTATGATATTGCCCGAGGGGCTGATTCTGTTATTGTTATTGAGACCGAGGGGCAGTTCTTGTGTGTTTACCTTTCTAGCTGCTTTTTCTTTAATTGATTAACTGCTTAAAAGGTGTTTTATGAGTTTTCACTGTTTAATTATATTTACTGATTTGTTCTGCCTCTTATAGCTTATTGTTGTGTTTAACGTGGTTTTATATCGCCCAGTCTTTATTTATTTTTATTACTCACTGAGTTGGAGTACTCACTTTACTCCCTGCACCCCTGTGTGCAGATTCGGGAGCTACGGGTCCTGCTACTGAGGGTTGATAGTTCCAGCAGATCTACGGAGATTTACTAGGTAGCTGCTTGGCGATTCGCTGCCCAGTGCATTCTCCCTCTATTTTATTTCCCCTTTTGATTTAGTGATGTAGTAGTGGGTTAGACTTTCAGATTGTAGTATTGTTTAGATGCTCATGACGGGTGACAATCCGATGTCGGGCTGTGTTGGTTTCTATTTTCGCAATGTATACTGTTATTTTGTGATTTTATTTCTGTTAAAGACTTAATATTTATTATTTTAACTGCTTAAGGTGAATTGCGAGTGTGTCGGTTGGCCTTGTCTTCCGAGAGGCACCATCACGACCGGGTTTGGATTTTGGATCGTGACAATATCAATCAGTATAAATTTTAGAAAATTATAAATGTTGTTTGAATATGTGTGATGTATAAGGTTAAATTTTAAAGTAAAACACACAAGTTCAAAATAATGAATGGTAAAGTTATTCGACCACTTGACAGTTCATATAATTAAATGATGTCTTAACTTGCAAAATTTAGTAGTTTTTGAATACATACGTTTTAAGTGTCAATTATTAAATATAATATAAAATAAAAAGTGTAGCTGCTTGCATATTTTATAATCAAATTCCTAACCAAACTGCTGCAAGAAAGCTTACACCGTAAGATTCCATTATTAGAATTCTCTCTACAAGAGTTATGTCTAAGAGGCACATTGGAAGGCCTTGGCTTTGTGACCTTTTTACACGTGATGACAATAACTTTTTTAAATGGTGAAAAAGTCCTTTCAAAATTAGATAGTAAATAAGAAAAAAACCTAAAATCTAACATAAAACTGAAACTTGAAGAAACATAAAGTGCATAAAGTTCAATATAACCACACAAAATTAAAAAAATCGTAAAACTTTTTCAAAATAATAGCAAATTTCAAGGCTAAAATAATAAAATAAAAGAAAATTTAACTTACAAATATAACTTGACGAGAAAGATAAAGAACACAAAAATGAAAAAAAAAAAAATACCATCTTCTTCCAACCAGTTGGAGCTAGAAGCTCAAGGGACATAACTTCATGATTCTCCATGGAATTCACTATGTTCTTTATTTTCTTTCCACCTAAAATGAAATGAATTGTCCAAAATATACACAACAAAAATATATTACACTTTAAAACTCTTAAAAAGAAAACAAATAAATAAAAGGTTCTGAAAAGGAAAAGAATAAAACCAAAATAAACAACTAAAGGAGATTATTTAGTACATTTTTAAAAAAGTCAATCAAATAAATTAGCTAAAAAAAAAATATTCAATCTAATAATAGATCCAATATAAAAGTCGGAAAAGTAAGAAATAAATTTTCAAAATATCCCATTGAAAATATGATTCTATAGGTTAAGTAAGAAATCAACGAAATCTCTTTTAATTTCAGCAAACAGAACTCAGAACTCTATGATTGGTAGGGTTGTAACTTACAATATCAAACAATGCATGCAATAGAATCTCATAAAGAATTAAGAAAATTTGATCAAAATAGTTGGGGCAAAAAAGAAGAAGCAGTAGAAGAAGAAATTAAAATACATGTGACCACACCAAAGAATCTCCTAATATATTAACAAAATCAGGAGTTGCATCATACATAAAGTTAATACTATATTTATACATAATTAAGACAGACTGGAAAGTAGAAACCTCTTGATGTCTTGGGCTGCTTCCTATATCTCTAATAATCTTTTACTGGTTGAAAATGAATTTTAGAAATGATATGTACGTATAGAAATCATGATAGGCAAAAGTAAAATGGTCCTTAATGAAGAGGAGTTGTACGGTCTGCAGTTATTAATTAGTAAGTATGTAACCTTTGATCTCTTCATCTTCTTATAATAATAATATAGTAAGCTGTGTAGAGAAAGATATAACATAAGTAAAGAAGGACAATTTAGCAATTTTATATAGGTTAGGTTGTTAGTTACTAACCACCAACCCTATAGTTAGTTAACTCACTAATCACAAATTTTTTCCTACTTAGCTATAATTAGCTTAGTTAGTTAAAGTTACTCCATGTATATAATATCTACACAATCTATGTAAAAGATCAGAATAATATCAAATGCTCTTTCTCTTAGTTCATCTCTTCTTCTCTCTGCTTCTTCCTCTTCTTTATCATTTCAACTTTATTCTTGGATTCAATTCAGTAATAATTTCATGGTATCAAAGCGGATCAAGCTAATTCAATAAGCTTGAATCTCGATCCAACATCTAATTCCGCAAAATCAAAGAAGTTCTGACTCCAGTTCTTTCTTCGTTCAAGTCTTGAAGAAAACTCGATAGCTATGGCGGCTAATGAACAGCCAATTGTTGTTCCTCCTGTAATTTCAGCTACAAATTCGAATCAAGGAGATTTGCATGCAATTGATTACAATTATCCATTATTTTTAAGCCCTTCAGATGTTAGTGTCATTCAAATCATATCTTTTCAACTAATTGGGATTGAAAACTATTCCCTATGGTTTCGATCTATGAGAATAGCACTATTAGGAAGGAATATGTTGGGTTTGGTGGATGGTACATGCACAAAAAAAAAGTTTTCAGAAAATTTGTGGAATCAATGGGAAAGAGTAAATGCTATTGTGCTTTCTTGGTTGATGAATTCTGTGAGTAATGGGTTACTTGGTGGTATAATGTATGACTCAAGTGCAAAGGCTGTGTGGAATGATTTGCATGAAAGATTTGATAATTTGGTTGGTTCAAGGCCGTACAATTTGCATAAAGAAATTGCTACGCTTAGTCAAGGAACAACATTTGTTTCTGCTTATTTTTCAAAGTTAAAAGATTTGTGGGAGGAGTTTGAAGCATTAATTCCTACATCTGGGTGTGACTGTCCAAAAATCAAGAGAGTTTATTGTGCATTTACAAAAATTGAAGCTGTTTCAGTTCTTGATGGGACTAAATAATTCCTACAGCCAGGCTAGAAGTCAAATCTTGCTCATGAACCCAATGCCAACGGTTAATCAAGCATATATCATGGTAATTAGTGATGGGAGCCAGAAATCAGTTGCAGCAAATGATGGTGTACTAGGAGAAAATCCAACATCTAGAACTAGTTAATTTGATATGGCAATGTATACTAAAACTGGGGGTAATTATCATAAAACCAAAAAAAAAATTCAATCTATTCTGTGATGTGTGCAAAATGAAAGGGCATTCTAAAGAAAATTGCTATAAGGTTATAGGCTATCCTCCAGAATATAGACCAAGAAAGAAGAATGCAAATACTCATAGTGCATATAATGTGCTGTCTAATATCAGTTTACAGGGTAATCAGTTATCTAGAGAAAATTGAAATGAGAATTGCTTACAAAATTCTCAATTAACAAACAGTGTTGTGAGTGCTAACAATTCTCAGAATTTTTGTCAAATGGCAAATACACCTTGGATGGGAAATTGTACTTTCACAAAAGAGTAGTATGAATATATTGTGCAACTATTGAACAACGACAATTCAAGTGTTGCAACACCATCAGCTAATGCTTCCTCCACTACAGGGACACCATCAGCTAATGCTGCAGGTATTCCTTGTGCCTTATTAGCCTCTAAAATCCTACAAGAATGGATCATAGACACGGGGGCTACAAATCATATGGTAGTTGATATAGACCTGTTAAATAAAGTCTCTTTAATGCAAACAAACCAGTCAAAGAAAGTATATTTACCTAATGGAGAAACTACTCAAGTTACTCATATTGGAACTAGTACCTTAACAGATCAAGATACAATAACTAATGTATTTTACATCCCTCAATTCAAATATAACCTCTTGTATGTCTCTAAATTAACTAAGGAAGTGAAATGCTCAGTTGCTTTCTTCTTTGATTTTTGTATATTTCAGGAACTCTTCAGTGGGAAGGTGAAGAGATTGGTAAAGAAGACAGTGGTCTATACATTCTCAGTAGAAAAAAATTACCAAGAAATAATGCAATTAGTTTAAACACTAAGGAGACAGAAATCAGTAAAGAGATTAATTCAAATGATATTGAACTCTGGCATAGAAGGCTTGGACATGTGTCTGCTACTGTTATCAAGAAGCTACTTTCTACAAATGCACAAGATCTGCTAAAATAGATCTGTGTACTACATTTCCTTGTGCAAAGAAAACAAGGCAACCCTTTCCTATTAGTAGTATAAAAACAGTTGTTAGTTTTGAATTAGTTCACACGGATGTATGGGGTCTTTACAAAATTCCTACTATGGATGGTAATAGGTTTTTTCTAACTGTAGTAGATGATTTCTCTAGAATGACATGGTTTTTCTTGCTGAAATTGAAGTCTGATGTATGTGTGATTATACAACAGTTCTTTACCTTTATCAAAACTCAATTTGGAACTACAGTTAAAACAGTAAGAACAGATAATAGTACATAATTTATTAACTCAATTTGTGAGAACTTCTTTAAGAATCAAGGAGTAATTCATCAAAAAAATATGTCCTTATACTCCTCAGCAAAATGAAGTAGCTGAGAGAAAGCATAGACATATTCTAGAACTTACTATCAAATTCTGGGGTTATTGTGTTCTTGCAGCAGTATATATTATTAATAGGCTGCCTAGTTCTGTCATTGGAAATAAAAGTCCATATGAAAGGATGCACAATAAGAAACCTACATTACAACATCTTAAAGTTATAGGTTGTTTGTCCTATGCAAAATTAGTTAATCAAAATGATAAGCTAATTCCTAGAGCAAAACCTGCTATACATATGTGATATGCTACAACTTAAAAGGGATATGTATTATATGATCTAATAGATAAAAATTTCTTTGTAAGCAGATATGTCCAATTTAAAGAAGACATATTCCCTTTCAGAAACAAACAAGACAGCAATAAATCTTTATTTTTCCATCCAAACACAACATACTAACTTTTACATAATATAGATTCAACAGTATAAGCTACTACTTTAGAAAATAATATGTATTCAAATGAACAGGAAAATAATATCATGTCAGAAGTGATATAAGAATACACACAATATTATGAGAATATTCACATAGAATCTACTCAGACTAACAGTCAACAAACTTCAACTATACAACAAAGAAATCAAATTTCACAACCAATAAATGTCAGAAAATCAGGAAGAGGAAAGAAACCCGCATTCACAAATTATAGGATCATAAGTGAGGTTATCTTTCATTAGCATTTGGATAATTTCAATTGAGTCAGTATTTATTTCAAGAGAAACCAAATTATTTTGTTCCGCAAGTTTAAGTCCTTTTAGGAGGGCCATTAGTTCTGGCATAGTGTTGGTTGTATGGGAGATATTCTCCATAAACCGTATTATCCAATCTCCATTGTGATTTTTGAAAACTCCTCTTACTCCTCCTATTTCTGGGTTCTCCTTAGCCGCCCCATATGTATTCAGCTTGTAGGATCCTCTTCTTGGTGGCTCCTATTTGATTGTGATTTGGTGAATAATTTTGGTGGAACCATTTTTTGTTAACAGGAGGTATTCTGTGGCTTTGGAGATGGTGTTGGAAGAACTGATACACTCTTTTTTGTTGTTAAAGAGGTTGTTGTTTTTGGTTAACCAGATATGCTAGAAACAAAAGGAGATGATATTTTCCTAGAGAATGATGCTATGGAAAGGCTTTTTCCTAATTGAATTCCAAGTAGAAGGCCACTATTGGGCAGAGAAGCTTAGGTTCTGCTGTCTATTATCACTAAAGGCTTAGGAGAGAAGGTCATTCCAAAAATGTACTGCATTAGTGCACTCAAAGAAGATATGGTCAATCGTTTCTTGACCATTGTTGCAGTAAAAGCGGCATGGGTCATAGTTGACCCCTATTATGTGGAGGTAGCTCTTTGTGGGAAGTCTCCTATGGGTAAGGAGCCAGATAAAGTTCTTTACTTTGTTCGGTGCTTGAAGTTTCCAAACCCATTTGAAGGATCCCTCCTCTTTACTTTTAGAACTGCTGTTAGCCTTGCATAGAAAAGAGTAAGCAGAGTTGTTACCGTAGTAGCCAGTGGTAGTTAAACCCCAGATGAGGGTGTCCTCTTTTGTAGGATTTGGTGGAGTAAAAATAGAGTTTAACAAGTTGAGGATGCTAGGGGTTGTGATGACCTAAAAGGTCATCACTTGTTTTAGAATGAAATTCAGTGTTCCGAGGCCTAAAAACCTTCCTTTTGCCTCCCATTGATTTGTGTACGTGGTCCGGACCTATATCCAGAAAGCCTTCTATGTAAAAATTTCTAGAGTTAAAATTTTGATTTTATTTGACTTTGGTCAATATTTTGAGCAAACGGACCCGGATCCATATTTCGATGATCCCGGGAGGTCCGCAGTAAAATATGGGACTTGGGCGTATGTCTGGAAATGAATTCCGAGTTCCCAAGCCTTAGAAATCAATTTTTGAAAGAAATTATTTTGTCGAATTATCTAAGAAATAAAGAAAAAAATTAATGTTTGAAACCATTTTTATCGGGCCTGTATTTTGGTTCCAGAGTCCGATACAAACTTGTTATAGTATTTGAATGATAACTGTGAAATTTGGTGAAAATGGAGTCTATTTGACGTGAGTTGGACTTTCGGTGGAAGAGTTATGAACTTTAAGTGTTCTTGATAAAAATGATGAGTTTTGAGGTTTAATTCATAGTTTTATATGTTATTTCGATGATGTCATCACATGAGTAGGTCCATATAATATTTTTGAGTTAGCATGCACAGTTGGTTTGGAGTCCCAAGGGCTCGGGTGAATTTCAGGTAGGTTCCGGGATATTTTAGGCTTAAAACATAGTTGTTGTATGTTCAGAGAAGTGCAAATCTCTGAACCCGCCAGTGCAGTCCGCAATGATTTTGTGTGATCCGCAGTGGGGGCTTTGTGGCCGCACTCGATTTTGTGCGGTCGACACAGGTTCACTGGCCCGACTTCTGAAGCCTATATCTTTTGATCTACAAGGAATTTTGAGATGATTCAAAAACACAAGTTGTATTCCTTTGTGTCTAGTTTCCATAAAGATAAAAATATCACAATTTGGACATCTGTACAGAACGTTATGGCCAAAATACTAAAGCATATCACTACGGTCAACACTGTGAGCTCCGCGGCCGCACTCCTTTTTGTGCGGTCCACACAGAGGGTCTGAGATGGTATATTTAAACGGGATTTTCAGTTATTTTCCATTTTTCAAAACCCCGAAAATATAAGACGTGATTTGTTAAACAACCTTTCTTCTCCAAAACATTAGTAAGTGATTCTAACTCATTTTCTTTACTCCTTAACTTCTTTTTACAAGATTTCATCCTAGAATCTAGGATTTTCATGGTAGAATTGGGAATTTTGGAGAAAATCTAACAATATTGAAATTTAGGGATTTAGACATCAAATTAAGGTCGGATTTCAAAACCAATTATATATCCGAGCTCTGGGTGAATGTGTAACAGTTTTGGTCCGAATTTCAAGTTTGGACCAAGCGGGCCCGGGGTTGATTTTGACTTTTTGGGAAAAAATTTAGAAAGCTTATTTCCATGCATTATAATTGATTCATTTAGCAATTATTAATATTATTAAGTAACTTGTGGCTAGATACGAGCGAGTTGGTGGTGGACTCAAGAGGTAAAGTGATAGTTGAGGCTTGAATTGTGTTCATGGCATCAAGGTAAGAGTTTGATCTAACCTTAGCTTGAGGGATTAGGAGTTGATTCATATTTACTATATGTTACTTGTTGAGTACGACGTGTAGGCGTGGTGACTTCGGACCATATTTTGGAGGCCACTTTCAGTTCACTCGGAGATTAAAGGTAGACCTGCAAGCGTCCGCAGGCCCTAGCGTCTCCTCTATCCTTATTTCCAGTTTCATTTTCCTTATATGCAGAAACAATGTTTTGAAATTTTCTTCAGACTTTGTATGTATTAAATCTTAGACCGTCTGTGATACTGTGACACCAGTTCTGGATAGTCGGAACTTGAATAGTTGTATTAGATATTCATGTTCAGATAGCTTATGGCTTCTTTCTTCCGCTTATGTTAAATTTCAGTATTTAAATGTTATTAGCATTATTAAAATTGTTAATGAATATAAAATGAGTAAAAAGGTAAATTGTGAAATTAATTGGCTTGCCTAGCTCGTACTAGTAGGCACCCTCACGACTCCCGAGGGTGAGAATTCGGGTCGTGACAAGTTGGTATCAGAGCTCTAGGTTACATAGGTCTCACAGTTCCCAGAAAAGCTTAGTACAGTATGAGAAATCGGTATGGAGACGCTTGTATTTATCCCTAGAGGCTACAGATTTAGGAAAATTTCACATCTTTTCTTTCCTATCGTGCGGTTTGGTTTCTCAATGCTGATTGAATTTCTATTATGTTCTATCGCAGATGCCGAGAATGCGTGATTCCTCATCCGCTGACCAGCAACCTGAGCCCCTAATAGCAGATCCTAGGAGGGGCAGAGGGCAACGCCGAGGCCGTGCTAGAGATTGAGGTAGGGGCAGAGCTCATCCCCGAGCCGCAGCACCAGCGGCGGAGCCTCAGGTTGATTTTGATGATGAGGTTCCTACCCCAACAGTTCCAGTAGGCCCAGCTCAGGTCCAAGAGGGGTTTACTGCTACCCCAGTTCTTCAAGATGACCTGGTCCGACTAGTGGGCCTTATGGAGAGTGTCACCCAGGCAGGTTTGCTTCCTGTAGCACCAGCCGTCTCTAAGGCTGGAGGAGTAGCCTAGACTCATGCTAATCACACTACGGAGCAGGTGGATCCCTAGTTTTAGACTCCAGTAGTTCAGCCAGTTGGAGCAGCTCAGCTGGGTGTGGTAGCCCAGGCCGGTGATGGAGCAGTTATGTCTGCCAAAATCTTCACTACTACTTTCAGCAGTGTATCTACTGAGGATCCTCAGGATTATCTAGACAACTGCCATGAGGTTCTTAGGAACATACGGATAGTTGAGACCAATGGGATCGATTTTTCCACTTTTTGCTTGTCTGGATCTGCCAAGACTTGGTGGAGAGATTATTGCTTGGCTAGACCGGCCAGATCACTAGCCTTGACTTGGGAGCAGTTCACGCAGCTATTTCTGGAGATATTTCTCCCCTATCACACAGAGAGAGGCCTATCGGAGGCAGTTTGAGCATCTCCAGCAGGGTTCCAGGACCGTCACCAGAGTATGAGACCAGATTCATTGATTTGGCTTGTCATGCTCTTATCATACTTCCCACCGAGAGAGAGAGAGAGAGGTTGAGGAGGTTCATTGATGGACTTATTCAGTTGATTCATCTTCAGATGGCTAGAGAGACTGGGAGTGAGATATCTTTCCAAGAGGCGGCCAATGTGGCCAGAAGTGTGGAGATGGTTCTGTCATAGGGGGTGGTCAAGGGTCGGACAAGAGGCCCCGTCATTCAGGAAGATTCAGTGGAACCTCGTCTGGATTTGTATGGTAAAGGCCATCCTCCTAGGACCTTTCAATCGGCATTCCAGGTTTCTCACAGTGCTTCAGGTGGCCGTGGTCCTCAGATGCAGCATTCTGATTAACAGTCCTACAGTGCACCACTAGCTTCTATCAATGCACCACCGCTTCAAAGTTTTTAGGGTAGTTATCCAGGTCATCTGGGTCAACAGTCTCAGCAACCGAGGGCTTGTTAGACTTGTGGTGATGTGGTACACATTGCTAGTTTTTGCCCTCGAACACTGGGTAGCTCTCAGCATCAGGGTTCCCGTGCCATGGTTCAGACACTGAGTGTCCCACAGCTCGCCCAACCAGCTAGAAGTAGGGGTAGAGGTGCTAGAGGTCGAGGTAGAGGTCCTAGAGGTGGAGCTCAGTCCGCTAGAGGTGGAGGCCAGCCAGCGGTAGACCGTCCTAAAGATATGGTTCAGGGTGGTGGGGCCCAGCCCCGATGTTATGCTCTCCAGCCAGGCCCGAGGCTAAGGCTTCTAATGCATTTATTACAGGTATCGTTCTAGTTTGTGATCGAGATGCTTCAGTGTTATTTGATCCAGGGTCTACATACTCGTATGTATCATCTTATTTTACGTCGTATCTGGTCATGCCTAGTGATTCTTTGAGAGCACCTGTTTATGTGTCTACACCGGTGGGTGATTTTATTATGTTAGATCGAGTCCATCATGCATGTATAGCTGTGATTGGGGTTTTTGACACTCGTGTAGATTTGCTTCTTCTGGACATGGTTGATGTTGATGTCATATTAGGGATGGACTTGTTATCACCTTATCAGACTATCGTGGACTGTCATGCCAAGACTGTAACCTTAGCCTTAGCGGGTTTACCTCATTTAGAGTGGATAGGGACTCCTGGTCATTCTACTCATAGTGTTATCTCCTATGTGAAGGCTCGTAGTATGGTCGAGAAGGGGTGTTTGGCCTATTTCGCCTATGTTTGTGATTATAGTGCTGAGGTTCCTTCTATTGAGTCTGTGCCCATTGTCCGTGAGTTTCCTGAGGTATTCCTTTCAGACCTCTCGGGTATGCCACCCGACAGGGATATTGACTTTTGCATCGATTTGGCTCCGGGCACTCAGCCCATTTCTATCCCGCCGTATAGTATGGCCCCGCCTGAGTTGAAAGAGAAGGAGCAGTTTCAAGACTTGCTTGAAAAGGGTTTCATTGGGACCTAGTGTTTTGCCTTGGGGTGTGCCGTATTGTTTGTTAAGAAGAAGGATGGATCGATGCGAATGTGTATAGATTATCGACAATTGAACAAGGTTATAATCAAAAATAAGTATCCGCTACCGAGGATTGATGATTTGTTCGATCAGCTTCAGGGTGCCAAGGTATTTCAAAGATTGACTTGAGATCTAGCTACCATCAGTTAAGAATTAGGGCATGCGATATCCCTAAGATAGCTTTTCGCACTCGGTACGGGCATTATGAGTTACTGGTGATGTCATTCGGGTTGACAAATGCCCCGGCAGCTTTTATGGATTTGATGAACCGAATGTTCAGGCCTTACTTGGATTCGTTCGTGATAGTCTTTATTGATGATATTTTGATATATTCCCACAGTCGGGAGGAGTACGAGCAACATCTTAGAGTTGTTCTTTAGACCTTGAGGGACAGTCAGTTGTACGCTAAGTTTTCGAAGTGTGAGTTCTAGTTAAGTTCAGTTGCATTCATGGGTCATGTTGTATCAGTAGAGGGTATTCAGGTTGATTCGAAGAAGATTGAGGTAGTCAAGAACTGGCCTCGACCAGCATCAGCTACAGAGATTCAGAGTTTCTTGTGTTTGGCAGGCTACTATCGTCGGTTCGTAGAGGGGTTTTCATCTATTGCAGCCCCAATGGCCATATTGACCCAGAAGGGTTCCCAGTTCAGATGGTCGGACGAGTGTGAGGCGAGATTTTAAAGGCTCAAGACAGCTATGACTACGGCAACGGTGTTGGTTTTGCCCACAGGTTCAGGTCCTTATACAGTTAATTGTGATGCATCTCGTGTTGGGCTTGGTGTAGTGTTGATGTATGATGGCAAGTTCATTGCCTATGCTTCGCTGCAGTCAAAGATTCTTAAGAAGAACTATCTAGTTTATGATTTGGATTTAGCAGCCATTGTCCGTGCATTGAAGATCTGGAGGCATTATCTGTATGGTGTGGCATGTGAGGTGTTTACGGATCATAAGAGTCAGCAGTATTTGTTCAAGCAAAAGGAGTTGAATTTGAGGCAGAGCCGGTGATTGGAGTTGTTGAAAGATTATGATATCACCATTTTGTATCATCCGGGGAAGGCCAATGTGGTGGCCGATGCCCTGAGTAGGAAATCAGCCAGTATGGGTAGTTTAGCTTATATTTCGATCTGTGAGAGACCGCTTGCTTCGGGTGTTCAGGCTTCGTCCAACCAGTTCGTGAGGTTCATGTTTCTGAGCCCAGCCGTGTGTTAGCTTGCACAGTCGCTCGTTCTTCATTATTGGAGCGTATCTGAGATCGACAGTATGATGATCCCCATTTATGTGTCCTCAGAGACACGGAGGTGCCAAGCAGGTTACCCTAGGTGATGATGGAGTTTTGAGATTGTAGGGTCAAGTTTGTGTGCCTAATGTAGATGGTCTTCGAGAGTTGATTTTAGGGGAGGCCCATAGCTCCCGGTACTCTACTCATTCGGGTGCCGCGAAGATGTATCAGGACTTGCGGCAGCATTAATTGTGGTAGAGAATGAATAAGGATATCATTGCATATGTGGCTCGGTGTTTGAATTGTCAGTAGGTTAAGTACGAGCATCAGAGGCCCGGTGGTTTATTTAAGAAGATTGAGATACCTGAGTGGAAGTGGGAGTGCATCACTATGGACTTTGTTACTGGACTCCCACGGACTCAGAAGAAGTTTGATGCAGTGTGGGTCATTGTTGATAAGCTGACCAAGTCAGCACATTTCATTCTTGTGGCAGTCTCATATTTTTTCGAGAGGTTAGCTGAGATCTATATTTGGGAGATTGTTCGTCTTCATGGTGTGCCTGTGTCTATCATTTAGGATCGAGGTACACAGTTTACCTCATATTTCTGGAAAGCAGTTCAGTGAGAGTTGGGCACAGGGGTTGAGATGAGCACAGCATTTCATCCTCAGACGGACGGGCAGTCCGAGCGGACCATTCAGATTTTGGAGGATATGCTCCGAGCATGTGTCATCGACTTTGGAGGCTCGTGGGATCAGTTTTTACCTTTAGCGGAGTTTGCCTACAACAACAGCTACCAGTCGAATATTCAGATGGCTCCTTATGAGGCTTTATATGGTAGGCGGTGTCGGTCTCCAGTTGGATGGTTTGAGCTGGGAGAGGCTTGGTTGTTGGGTACGGATCCGGTTCAGGATGACTTGGACAAGGTGAGGATTATTCAATATAGGCTTCATATAGCTCAGTCCGGGCAAAAGAGCTATATTGATCGCAAGGTTCGTGATTTGGCATTCATGGTCGGTGAGCGAGTATTGCCTAGAGTGTCGCCTATGAAGGGCGTGATGAGATTTGGGAAAAAGGGCAAGCTTAGCCCTAGGTTCATTGGCCCGTTTGTGATTCTTGATCGAGTGGGAGAGGTGGCTTATAGACTTGTGTTGCCCCCGAGCTTATCAGTCGTGCATCCAGTGATTTATGTGTCCATGCTTCGGAAGTATCACGGTGATCCATCCCACGTGTTAGATTTCAGCATTGTCCAGTAGGACAAGGACTTGTCTTATGAGGAGGAACCGGTAGCTATTCTAGACCGACAGGTTCATCAGTTGAGATCGAAGAGTTTTCCTTCTGTTCGTGTTTAGTGCAGAGGTCAGCCTCCTGAGGCATCGACCTGGGATTCCGAGTCCGATATACGGAGCCGTTATCCCCACATTTTCCCCGACTCAGGTACTTCCTTCTTCTGTCCGTTCGAGGATGAACGGTTGATTTAGAGGTGGATAAGGCCTTAGAAATCTCTTTTAGCATCATCTCGATTTGCGTGCACAATCCAGGTGTGTAGCCGGAAAGCCTATATGTGAAAATCTGTGAAAAATAATAAATTTTGACTATAAAATGAATTAATTTGACTTTGGTCAATGTTTTGGGTAAACGAACCCAAATCCATGATTTGACGGTCCCGGAGGGTCCGTAAGAAAATATGGGACTTAGACGTATGCCCGAAATCGAATTCCGAGGTCCCAAGCCCGAGAAATGAATTTTTGAAGAAAATTGTTTTCTGAAATTGTTTAAAGGATTTGGAAATGGCCGTGGAAGTTTGAGGTAAATGTTTGGTCTAACCTTAGCTTGAGGGATTAGGAGTTGAGTCCTATTTTCTATATGGTAATTGTCGAGTACGACATATAGGCATGGTGACAAGTATCTATTCATTGGTGTCTAGCATGCCCATGGGTCTTATATTGTGATTTTTATGCCATTGTTGTATCTTTCATGCCTTGGTGATGGTTTCATATGCTGTGTAAAGTTTGTGAAAGGAATTGTGACCTATGAACATTGAGGAGCGTCGGCTCAAGTCATGTAATGAATTGTGAAAGTGTAAGTGATAATTGAATCTCTAGAGCATTGGCTCGAGTTATGAAGTAAAAGTGAGAAAGAAAAGAAGTTATTATGTTGACCCCCTCGTCGGGCTATTGTTGATTTATTTGTTATCTCCCCTGCCGGGATGTCGATATTATAATTTTGTTCCCTCGCCGGGGTTTATTTGTTGAAACGTTGTTCCCTTGTCGAGATTTTTATTGCAATTTCATTAATTCCCTTGCCTTATTGTTTGTGATTGTTGTTTGGGTGAGGGAGTTAAAGCACGAACGGTGATGTCGTGCATTGTTTGTTTTGGGAGGAAAGAGTGTAAAGCACGAAGGGTGAAACCATGTATTATTGTAAGAAAAGAGTGTAAAGCACGAAGGGTGATGTCGTGCCTCATGATGTACCATTCCGTGCTAATTTTATTGATTATATAGTGAGGAAAGAGAGTAAAAGCACGAAGGGTGATGTAGTGCACACTTCTATTATATGATTGTTTTGGGTGACTACAAGAGTAAAAGCACGAAGGGTAATGCCGTGCATTTATTGATTCCTAATTCTGGTTGATATCCGAGTTATGTTGTGTCCTTCGTTTATTTGATGTCTTTCTATTCGAAATTGCTATCTCCCCCACAGCATGCTCCCCCTCCAATTTTGTCTGGTTATTTTTGTATCATTTTTCCGCTGTATATATTTGAACTGCACAGGTTTATGTGGTAGTCTTGTCTAGACTCATCACTACCTCACCGAGGTTAGGCTAGGCACTTACCAGCACATGGGGTCAGTTGTGCTGATGCTACACTCTGCAATCTTTTGTGCAGATCCCAGTGTTGTTGACTTCGGTCCGTAGTTTGGAGGCCACTTTCAGTTGTCGATGCCCCTTTTTTCTAGCTAAATTGGATTTATGACATATGGGCGGACAACTCTTTTCCTTTTGGGAATTGGGTTTGCAATTTGAAGAGTCGCCACCTAATGATTAAGTGCATTAGGACGCTTAGAGGAAATTTAACTTAAGAAAAGACCAGAGAATGGCTAAGGGCTTGAGATTATCTCGAGGGGAAGGTGTTAGGCACCCCTCAAGATCCACTAGTGTGGTTCCCGCCCATGCTACAATTGTGAATTTAAATACAAACAACAAATACAAGAAAGCATTGTAAATACTAAGTACTTTCACATAATGGTTGCAAATAAAAGAAGTACATGAGTTTTAAAGAGTGCTGAAATTTGGAAGAAGGTAGTTTTGCAATTAAAGAAAGGATACACGAGTAAAGGGGAATGGGGGCCAAATAAGTGATGCAAGTAATTAAAAAAGAAGTGAAAGAGGTGGAAGTTGGGAGGGAACAATACTTGAAAATCAAACAATTAAAAGAGAGATTTGCATAATTGAAGTGAAAGAGTTGAAGAAACTAAACATCTTTAAAAATTCTGGAAAATGGGGAAGTGAACAAGTAAAGAGGAAGGAGGGTCCTAGGTTTATAAATAACATGGATCACCCCATACAACAACCGGTAACCATTTATACACGTGGTGTTATCGCGTGGTCATCATATCCATGTCTACCCTTACCCACCCCGTTAAGGTATTAAACGCAGAATAATGTCGTTACTTATTGCATGCTAGTACCCGCCCCAATCCTATCAGTCACGGAGGCATTTGGGACTGCTAATCCTAAAGGGAAGGGTGTTTTGGATTTTCAGATTTTAAAAGGACAAAATTCTAATGCGACAATCAAAAACACATGAAGCAGTTAAGGGGAAACACATAACAGTTTAAAGGCTCAAACAGGCCTCCTCATTTAAAGAAGCAAATTGTTTAGCATGACTTACATATATTGGTTATGGTCTTAATTAAACTTAAACGTTAAGGCGTGGCTGATTTATCACATATTGCTCAGATGAGAAGTCCGAATTAGGCCTACCCCTGGTTGTAATTATCAAAGACTGATGCAGTCAATCAATTACCTAATGGCTTGCCTATGTGGCACCTATAAGCATGATATCTAACAATGCTTACCTGATTTTAAAGAAAGCTTATTGATTATAGAAAAACACAAGTTCTGTAGATTTTTTGCGACATTACTACTGCTTTTAAACTTGTAGATAAAAGAGACGAATCAGATTCAATTGGTTACTCCTATAAGCATGATTTCTAAGCGTTGTTGGTTTTAAAATGATTATCGGGATGCAGGAATCCTATAGGCATGGTATCTAGAATGCAATTGATAATATTTTAACCTATAGACTGTAAGCCTAATGACGTGTGTATGCAGAAATGTAGAAAACCTATAATCATGATTTCTATATGCAGAAGTGCAGAAACGTATAGACATGGTTTCTAATGTAGAAGTGCAGAAACTTATAGACATGATTTCTAATGAAATGCATAACTTATAGGCAAGATTTTTAATGCAGTAATGAAACAACTTATAGGCATGATTTCTATGTGCAGTAATGAAATAACTTATAGGCAGGATTTCTATATGCAGTAATGAAACAACTTATAGGCAGGATTTCTATATGCAGATGCATAAACTTATAGGCAGGATTTCTATATGTGGTAATGAAACAACTTATAGGCAGGATTTCTATATGTAGATGCATAAGCAAAAAATAGGTTGTGATTGCAGAAGTAAATACCTAAAGCTTGATGTCTACCCACATGCATAACATGAGTGACCCTCTCCTTTTCACTATACACCCCATAAGTTATTACAAATTATTACAACCCGAATGAATCAAGAAAAGTAAAATCACATCAAAAATTAAACTATAACCAAGGAGCCTAATTCAGACTCAAGGTCTAAAATATGAGATGAACCAACTTCCAAAGATCAAATTTCTAAAGCCTTTCTCTTATTTGGGATGTGTCAAAGTTCCCAAGAGCCTCAAGTGGACTCTGGGCAGTGCTTACACCCCAAATACATTACAGAATTAGATTATAGTGCAGTATGAAAAGGCCAGCGCTCAAATGTCCAAGTTCACAGGGAACTCAAGGTCCCAAGGCAAGGCTCATAGGAGGGGGCAGAACTTAGAGTCTAAGAGTAAGTGTAAGTGCATAGAGGAGAGTTAGGGAAGTCCATGGGAGGCCCAATAATTAGGAGTGTTGGCGCACTCCTGATCAGCCTATTAGCCAAATCTTAGGAGTTAGGATACATTGAGGATCAGGTTCAGACCTAGGCAGTAATTTGGATACTGCCAGGCCATAAGCCTTCACTCAAACACAAAGAAGGGAATAAGGGTATAGGGAATTCACAACAAACAACAAATGCAAAGGGATAGTGGCATATTTAATATAGAACATGAACAGCAAAGTAGACAAGAGTGTAGCAACTGTAAAGTAAGCACATTAAGGAAGAAGCTGAAATCAAAATTGAGACATACCAATTTCAGGAAAAAAAACAAGTAAAATAATAGTCTTGAAAAACCAAGTTGCAGGCAAACAATCCAAAAGATCTCAGAAGAGAGCAGAATGTTGCAAGTGTATTCAAATTACAAGTGAATAATGTGTGCTCGAGCGGTGAACTCAAAGAAATACTGAATTGTAAGTGTGTGAGTAATGTAAGTTGAAGGTATTAAACTGAAGGTTCAAGGTTTTAGGTTCCAGGTTTTCTAAGTGTAGAAGGGTAGAAGGGTCGTGCCCCTTTTATAATGCAGAAAACAAATAAGAAAAGGTAAGGGAATAGTTTGCAATCAATTACATAAAGTCTCCCTTTAGTCAAGGGATTCTGGTTTCAAATGGGTAGGAGACAAATAAGGAAAGAAATTTGATTGAAATCTTTTCCAAAGTAACACAAAAAGGGTAAATACATGGGAATTTATTTAAGGAAAAGTCCAGTGGTAAACGGCTTGTGAAAAATAAGGAAAGGAAATCAATCAAATAGCCAGAGAAATCAAAATCACAGGATTTGTTCGAATGAACCAAGTCAAGAAAAGGTAAAGAATGTTCAATTAAAGGAAAATCAGTACCAATTAGTCAAGCCTTATTAAGAGGATTTCGAAATCTATCAATTACTGGGAAAAACTATTTTTGTAAGAAGAAATCCTCATATATAAAGTACACAGATAAACAAGAAGGAGTTGTCATGCTAATTAGAAAAGACAGGCATGGAAAGGTTCAGAATCATAAGCAAAGAGTTTCAAATTCAGTTCATAGTACTTAGAATAAGTCTGATAGTCCGGGGTTCCAAAGTAGAACCCTAATCAACTTGCCAAAGGAACCCCCCAAATCCTAGCGTTTTGAATCATACATAGAGATGAGAAGGCAAATCTTGAGAAACAAAAAATACATGATAGCAGGTTTGAAACAACAATGAAAGAAAAATTGATTTAAAGCATGAAGAGCATGTTTTAAGAAAAGTTCGAAACTCAAGCAAGTTCAGAAGAGAAGGAGTGATACAAACTTAAGAAGCAGTAGATGAAACGTGCTTAGCAAGAACTCGAACAAAGTCCCCTAAAGAAAATAAAATTAAAGAACTCAGTAGGAAACACATACAATAGAAATCACATAGGAAAACACAACAGAGATAATCATGTGAGCCTAGTCTAGAGGCACAGTAAAACACAAAGGCAAGGAAGAATCATGTATAATATATAGAAAAACAGAAGAGCAAACACATGTGTGGTAGAGAAGAAAACATACGAGCATAATATATATAAAATCACATAAAGAAAGAACAGGAAGAATCAGAAAGATATTTTGAATAACCTTTTCAGAAACCCTAAATCGAAAACAAACAATTTTGAAAAGAAAATTTGGGGAAAACACTTTACATGTCCAGTAGAACACAAATATATCGTAGATCTAAGAAAACAAACAGAGAAAAAACCTTGAATTGCTTAGGGTTTCTCTGAAATCCTAGAAATGAGAAAGTCTTGGAAGAAAGTCTGATCCTGAGTCGGATGAGTGAGAATCAGGGTCTTGAGGCTTGAATATGCCGGAGCAATGGTCGGAGAGACCATAGAACCAAAGATCTGAGAAGACCTGAAAGATAACCATCAAGGTCAAACCTAAAAGCTTCGAACAAACATGGTCTAATGGTGGATAGGGGTGAGTACAGACCATCCATGGCCTGAGAGGCCATAGATTACAGTGAAAGTACGGTGGAAAAAAGATTGGAGACGATTAGGGTTCAAAGAACCTTTAAGAGAGTTTGAGAGACAATGGGATTCAAAGGCGGCTATCAAAATTAAATGAGGGATTAGGGTAGATCGTTTGGGGTTAAAATGGTAAGGGGTGATCCTGGCTTTTGATCAACGGCCCGGATTGAAATAAAATCCAGGCGGGTTAAATAAATAGGTTAAAGGATTGGGTAAAAAATGGAATTGGGCCAGTCCAAGTGGGGTTGGGATTGGGTCAATTTGAAGGCTAAAATTGAAATGTAAATAGGCTATAATTGAAATGAAATGGGGCTAAATGTTAAATAGCTAGTTTTCTCTTTTTATTTATAAAGAATAGTAAACAATGATTCTAAAAGCAAATTAAAAGTACTGAACCGATTAATAATATATAAATTTTAATTTAAAAATATTGAAACAAATTTTACAATTATAAAAATGATGTTAATCTTAAAATAGGCTAAAATTGCAATTGTATGTAATTTAGCTTTAAAAATACCAGATAAATTTGTAAAAATATACAAAAAGTCACCTTAACTATATTTTGATATAAATATGAGAATAAAATAAATTATTCACCAAAATTGATAGTTTTGGGAATAATTACTGATTTTGTACTGCTAAAAATGGACAATAAATTAATTTAAAAATTAGAAAAAATACCAAAACCCTCGGGCAATCTTATATATGCATATACATGTTATTTTGAAAGTATTTTGTATGTAAAAATACATAGAAAAAAATTGGGTATCAACAGCTGCCCCTCTTTACTCGAGAAGGATGAAAGAGTTGTCGGGTAATGATATGATGGCCAATTTGACCGAACAAAATGATTTGAAGAATTTTGATCGAGCTCTGGTCCCTGAGTTGCCTACATATCCCTGGTCTTACAAGAATCAGGACATATGTAGTTCTTGATCCATCGGTGGAATATGCCGATGGAGATTTTCGAAAAATGGACGCGATATTCCGGTTGGGAAAGACGGTCAAATTCTAGTAGGTTGCGGGAACTAGAGTGGGGTCGCTCCTGCTGAGATGGTCGTTGCTAGCTAGTTTACCTGCAAATGAGCAATGCAAACATATATTGTGCATAAATTTAAACGTGATGCAAGTTCCCGTTGGACCATGAATGTTGTCTTTAGACGATTAGGATGACGTCCTCGGACCATGATGTCCTGGGCCATGAAGCGTATAATAAATGGTTCACAGGCTATGAAATGATATTCTCGGGCTATGAGAATGATGCCTCTGAACTATGATGCCTTTGAATAATGATATGCAAAATATAAAATGGGGTCCTCATGCCATAGCATAGCGTTCTCGGGCTATGAAAATGGTGCCTCTGAACAATGACTCCTTCGAACATTTTGGCGATCTTTTAGCCCATGAAATGCAAAACGTTAGCGATCTTTCAGCCGATGCAAAACGTAAATAAACGATGGCGGTATTTCTACCGATACAGGATTTAAGTGGCGGTATTTCAGCCGATGCAAGATTTAAATGAAGTGGCGATATTTCAGCCATGCAAAAAATGTAAATAAAATGGCGATCTTTCAGCCGATGCAGGATTTAGATGAAGTGGCGATATTTCAGCCGTGCAAGAAATGTAAATAAAATGGTGATCTTTCAGCCGATGCAGGATTTAAATGAAGGGGCGATGTCACACCTCTTTTTTTTTGGGGCTTACTACACCGTGAAGGGTATAATAAAAAGAGTTTTCCAATTAAAGGACG